>SRHC01001002.1:0-27094 GCA_004794325.1 Pomacea maculata
AGAGTGAGAGAGTGTGAGAGTGAGAGAGTGTGAGAGTGAGAGAGTGAGAGAGTGTGAGTGAGAGAGTGTGAGTGAGAGAGTGTGAGAGTGTGAGTGTGAGAGTGTGAGTGTGAGAGTGTGAGAGAGAGAGTGTGAGAGAGAGAGTGTGAGAGAGAGAGTGTGAGAGAGAGAGTGTGAGAGAGAGAGTGTGAGAGAGAGAGAGAGAGAGAGAGATAAGTCTGATTGTACAATTCGAAGTGTAATCAGAATTATTTTTTTTTCAAAAGTAACTTCTGCATGAGTTATAAACTATTTTCATACTATGTAGATGTGGTGACATTTTTAATGGAATAAAATATATTTAGTAACATTCTACAAGCTGCCAGCACTTCAATTTGTCCATACTAATAACTTTCATCGGTATATATACATTGTATTTATATAGTTGTATTTATATAGATTATTTTGTTTCAGGAACTAGAGTACTGGGGCTTGACAGAGCTCGACATCGAGCCCTGTTGCTGGGGTCACTACTGCAAGTTCAAGGAGAACAAAGAAACATTGACTGCACTAGATGACAACTTCACCTTTCGTTTCGAAGAGGACAGCCTGACCAAGGAGCTGTCCTACTTCACAAAATTCAAGCAAAATATGTGGATCTTTCTAGAAGATCCGTCATCATCTCGGGGAGCTAAGGTATGATACCTACACGACTTTGGTTTTGGAGAACAATAAGCGGGTTTGTTTATTGCTATACTCATATTTAGTTAAATAGTTGATTTGTTATTATCCGTGTTTGACAGTTGAAGAGTTTCAATAATAATTTCAATAATAATTTCAATAATATGTGTCTTTGATGTCCATTTGTTTAACTCTTTTTAGTTCAAAATCCTTACTGTCACCTTGTACAGTCACTGTTTAATTTTCTGCAAATTTGTACGAGTAGTCCTATTGTCAATGGGGAGGGAAGTGTTAGAGACCTCACACCTCATGGTCAGCTTAACTTTTTCTCATTACCTTATCTTCCTCAGTCTTTAAAAACTTAGGTATCCATTCCACAGCTGAGTTCAAAGGGTGAAAGTATGCTGCGCCATACGGGTATCGAACCGTCCAGTGCGAGTGGTGTCGGGTTCTAACGCCGTTGAGAGAAAGAAAGAGAGAGTCGTTTATTGTGGTTTGTCACTTTGTGACACTCAGGTAGAGCCATTCTCTCAAGGTCGCCTATTGATCACACGATTTGCGGTGCGGTGAGTGTTTATAGCAGAAGTGGACTGGAAATAGCTTCCAGCAAGGGAACTGACCTTTGACCTATAGAGGTCTTCGATTCATTTTCGGCGTTTCGCAACAACGTAAAAAAGTTAATACTCAATTACAAAGCAGCACGAAGATCGTATTTCATCGGAGAATTTAAATTAAGCGACCAGCAAAGGGAAGCTGAGGACTTGTGTCCAGTCTGACGAGCTAAATTTACATCACCGATCCAGATATCTTAATAATATTTTCATATTGTTTACCCGTTGCGTCGCGCATGTTGGGAGAACAGAGCATTTCTGTGGCTTGGAACAAAAGATTATTAATCCAATACTGGATGATATACAGAGCAGGGCAGGCATGGGCGTGCCGCAAGTGAGCTAGTAGAGAAGAGAGAGAGGGTGGGTCGAGTAGAAACTGAAAAAAAACAGATGAAAGTTAAAAGAACAAAGGAAAAAATAAGAATCAATGGAAGAAAAATAAAAAGATAGTAAAGAATAACAAGAGGCGGAGGCAGCTGGCATGACATGATCACAACTGGAAAAGGACTCCCAGAACCGGGTGCTATGGCGGGGTGTAGCTGAGGCCCTATGCTCCACTGGGGGCGTTTAAGAACAAGAGGAGGAAGAAAGAAGGACAAGCATTGACATAATAACGACGTAAGATGACTAACAAATTGTTTCTGATTAATATTTTGTAGACGAAATAAAATTATATATAAAATAATCTAGTAGTCTTCATTGTTTTTGTGCTTTGCAAAAAATGCCTGTAACTTTTCCATTTTTATTGTTCAGGCCTTTGCCCTCCTGTCCATGTTCTTTGTGCTGCTGTCGATCGCTGTGTTCGTTCTGGAAACTCATCCAATCTTCCGAGTGCCGCTGCCCAACACTAAGGTACCCAACAGCACGACCACCACGAACTACACGGCAGACAACTCGTGCTGCTGCCAGACCCAGACCACCACCCCCAGTCTGTCCTTTGACCAGTCCGAGCCGCACGAGGTCATGACCTATCTGGACTACGTCTGCGCGGCCTTCTTCACGCTGGAGTACCTAGTGCGTGTCGGCTTCGCGCCAAAGAAGATGGAGTTCTTCCGCCGGCCCCTCAACATCATCGACATTCTGTGCCTTCTGCCTCACTTCACGTCCATCATCATCAAGACCGTCATCTCCAGCAACAGCGCCACCAACATATTGCGCTCCGTCCTGGCGCTGCGCATCATCCGGGTCCTGAGAATTTTCAAGCTGATGAAACACTATACGGCGTTCAAGATTCTGGTTTACACTATAAAGGTCTGAGGAGATGTCCGAGCCCCTTGTTCAACGTAGTCTCCTATCTTGCCCAAAGGACACTTCACAAAATTCAAACAAATTACAAAAAATCAAAGAAATAAACAAGAAAAATTGCGACAAAAAAGAAAAGGAAGAAAAAAAAAGAAGAAATGCAATCTGTAATTTTATTCCAAAAATTGTTTGGTACAGCAGACAGAGATTAATAAACTCACACAAAGACAGAATGACGGATTGACGACACAAATAGACAGACAAACAGACAAAGAGGAAGGACAACTTTATAGATTTTTCCTCCTCTGTATTAAATCCCAATAATCATTAAATTGTTTCTGTAAACTTTGTATAGGTGAGCACCAAGGAACTACTTCTGCTGGTGGTTTTTCTCTTCTCCGGCGTCCTCATATTTGCCAGCGTCATTTTTTATGTAGAAAACAGCACCTTCAGTAACATCCCTATTGGATTCTGGTGGGCCATCGTCACTATGACAACTGTAGGCTATGGTGATAAGGTAGTACAGATTTCCGTATTAATTATTAGATATAAAGAAAAGATTCAGCTAACATCAGAATGATTTCTGTATGTATATGAAGAGAATTTCCTTGAGAATATTGGTGTATGGATATACACTGTGTTGTACCCATGTGCTGCCTGTGTGTATATCTGTGTATTTTTTTGTATATCTATTTGTGCAAGGACACTATTGAACGTGCAATTGAAGAGCTTTACGAGTTTGTTTCACCTGTACAGGTGCCAACGTCGGAAGGTGGCTACATCATAGGTACCATGTGCGTGATATGTGGAGTTCTGACCGTGGCCTTCACGGTGCCTATTGTGGTCAACAACTTCACGCTCTACTACATGCACGCGCAGTCGCGCAATCAGCTTCCTCCACAGAAGAAGTTAGAGCTGCAGCGAAAGCTCATCCTGAAGAACCAGCGGGCCGCAGAATTCATCAAAAGACTTGCCATCAACGTACAAAACCGTCGCCAGAACACAACCGCCATCGACGGTTTCAACAAGCTGGAGGACATGAAGACCCCGAGAACAATGACATCCAGGTGAAGATTCCGAGAGAGAGAGAGAGCGAGAGAGAGAGAGTATTTGTTTTAGTGTTTGCTATTCTTTGCTTTGTTTGTTTTGTTTTTGACTGGTGGTGGGCAGGATGTTGCTGAGTTGACTTAGTTCATCTGTCGGCATTAGCTGGAACTTATGTCGATGGAAATATCAATTTGAAGTAAATGGTAAAAAACTTCTCTTGCTCAATTTCAATACATAAAGCATTGTACATGAAAGACGCTTTCACTTCTGTTTGTTGAAGTGGCAGGTTGGCAAGAGATAAGTATCGACTACTCTCGCTTATCTACAACGAGATCAAAAGTTCCTTCAGCTGTATCGGTCCTAATATAAGCAGAAACGAAAGATTTTTAACCCTTGATAAAACATGGAAACAAAAATTGTAGCATTATCTCAGAATCATTGCATCCATTCTATAACAGCATCACATACTAATGCATCATATTAATATACTTAGCACTTTACTACCTTGCTCACAGTGGGTCACTATCTGGAAAACATTTTTCATACTGTTATAATTCTAAAGTATTTTGTTGCTATCAGGAACTCCAAGGACTCAGGTATAGACACTTGTGTCACACCCATTGAAGATCGTGTCCACTCTGACTCCAGGAGGGACAAGAGACAATCAAGTTTACAGGACGTCAACGTCAACGACCATAACTCGTCAAGAATACAGACGGTGTCTGAAATCGTTCAGGAGTTTGAGTTACCAGGGACACCAGAAATGGACTTTGGGTTCGAGCACGATTCGAAAACAGTAAGATAAGAATCAATATGCATTTCCTTGCTGTCAAAGCTTCCAGAGATGTTTAAATGTCAGGAACAAATGTGTCGAGTAAGAAATACAAACGTGGAATGACTAACTCACCAGCATTTAGACAGGAAGATCCGGGATTTGAAAAAATCAAACTCCATTGTGAAGAGTTTCTAGCTAAATACACCTTCTGTCCTAAAGCTTTTCACCACTACTTACCTTTTAAAACAAGTTTACTGTAAAAGAAGCCTCGTGTATATTTACACTGCTTTGGGACGTTTATCTAACCTAGCAGCTTTCGAACTGTAAATATTGCCGAGAAAAGTCATTTTACAACATTTTTAAGCCATTAGAGCACATCCTTTGTTTTCTTTTTGGTTCGCTTATTGTAGTCGTCGTCTTTTGATTACCAGTTTTCAAATCCTTCGTTCATTGGCAATTCACTAGATACTATAAGAATTTGGAATTTGGTTTATTTATGATTTCGAAACCATCAAAATTAGTAATTTTTTTCTGTCGAGATTCCACACAAATAAATAAAATATTAAAAATTATTTTTACCGTTTTAGTTTTTCTGCTGTATTGATAACCATTGTGAGTGAAGACATACAGTTAATAAAAAGCTCTAATAGTTGATGTATACTTTAAAAATTTTAATGTAATAGTTATCTTCGCTCAATATTTACCATTTTCGTTAATTGTAGTAACTAGGTAATTATCAAATGAGTTATCTTGAGGTTACAGACATCACACACTAATCCTACACTGATTGGTTAAAACTACTTTCACGTTTCTTTGCAGCCCCAAGTCTTGGAATCGGAACATCTGCTTCACGAGCTCCAGGATGTGGAGGAGAAGAAAAAGGACGAACGCAGACGACAACTGGACATGATAGCTCACCGCAGAGATCAGGTCAAGGCCAAGCTGACTCCTCGATCTCAGTTAGCTTCCGGTGTCGCAGCATTGTCAAAAACATCCCAGCCTCATCACTAGAGGATGTGAGGGTCAGCTCCGCCATTTGCACAGCAGCTGCAAGGACATTGGACACGATTTGTACAACAGCTGCAAGGACATGGACTCCATTTGTACAACAGCTGCAAGGACATGGACGCCATTTGCACAACAGCTGCAAGGACATGGACGCCATTTGCACAACAGCTGCAAGGACATTGAAAGAATCCAGCTTACAAAAGGTTGAAAAATGCCATGTGGCAGACGAGGGGATAGATCATGAGAAATCATTTATAGGAGCAAATTTTGCTTAATCATTCCATTCAGAAATGGGTCTGCATGGAAATTTAGTAATCAAGTTCATGTGATTTTTTTTTGTACAGAAAAAAAAACCGAAAAAACCCAAACCTAGTCCTGGCTAAAAGAGCAATCTGCTCAAAGAGAACCCATAATGTCCGACTCATGTCACAGGATTTTGTTTCACTTTATGGAGCTACACTTTGCGGATTGTTAGTGTGGCTGGTGATATTAGGAGCCACCAAGACATCAAAGCAAATGCCTTTATGGGATTTACAGAGAAGCAGGGAGACTGTGAACACGACTGAACGGTTGCACATAGCAGCAAATGTCAATGTGTTGATGATGTCTTTCAATTATCTACGATTTATTATGTTCGTCGTCATTGTGATTGGTGTCGTCGTCATGGTGATGGCCATCATTATTATCATTAACAATGCCTTTGGTTACCGGGTTGTCCAAGGACCACTTTTTTTTATACTTTCCCAGGTGCAGCTAGGAATTGCTCTGTCATGCTGATTTGTTTGTACTTTTCATCATTCCTCACTCAGCTATCGTTCAGGGTATTTTGCTCAAGCCATCATGAATTCCTGTATAGTGTTCTTCAGTTTTTTTGTCGCCCATCAGGTTTTATAACTGTTACAGCACAGGACAGGATTGTAAAAATTTTATTTTAATTTCTGCACATGAAAGTGCCCGTATTTTTTTAAAGCAAGAACCCAACTTTTAACCAATGAGACGGAGAAAGGTCTGTTTGTTTATGATACACGAATCTTAAGGTTACGTGCTACTAACCTTTTTACCAATATCGTTCAGATAAGATCAGACAGGTAAACCTGGTGTTTATTTCAGCTTAGAGACACCTGTGTGAGGTACCTGTTCATATTGGAAGAAATAAAAATCGAATGCTAGACACCATTTTGTAAGGGCTAGACCAACAGACTTTTAAATAAGCAAAGACTTCTCCCATCCAACCCTTCAGACCTTTCAGTGTTATCTCAGCATCAGATTCAGTTCAGCGACAATCGATGCATGGTGACAGGTCGTCGAGAATGGCATGTTTAGAGGAGCTGATAAAGAAAATACTGAACAAGAACTTCTTTTGTTGTGCACCTCAGGTGATAGGGCAGGTGCATACCCCTCACTCACTCCGCCACACAAACAAACAAATAAACTCTCACGTGGCATGTTAGGCGTGTCGAAAACAAGTTCAAAGTAGGTGACGCCGGCAATTCGATACATTACTGGTTTCTAACCCAGCATTGATACCAGCAGTTGCATTATGCATTATATTGCCTTATCATTTCCCGAGCAAGAGGGAAATTGGGGGCTGTCTCTCTCTCTCTCTCTACAGTGGAGGTAATCAATATGCCGGAGAGAAAAATCGTAATGAAGAACAAGCCGAAAATATGATCTCCTAGCTCGTTTCCTTTTGTGGTTTATGGTCAGTTCTTGTAAGAAATGTTTAGGGTAAATCGAACAAGATGGTGAATAGACTCGTTTTACCAAATCGTTTATTGCGTCTGAGTTAAGGACATGGGGTGTGAAAACGTAGTTCTGTTCATTTTCTTGAACTGCACTGGTCGTTCGGAAGGATACGAAGTATGACGAATGTAGCAGATGACAAGGGTCTTCATCAGGCATGGGAAGTTTAGTTTCCTGTTTGCCAGTCTGTTCCTCTGTCGACCTTAGCGTCGACCTCTTGAAGGTCTCACAACACACGAAAGGGGAGTAGGGGGGGTGGGACGAGGGTCTTAGAGTGTTTTACGCTGTCACATGACCAATTAATATTAAAAAAAACCCTTCAGATGTCGGAATTTGTCACATCCCGGTACGTTTGAGTTGTTAGTCGGCGTGACACTTAATTGTATCACCGAGCTCTGTTGAGGATGCGAAATCACAATTTTGGTGTGATGGGGGTCAATGAATGCTGCTCCTGGCCTTCTACCTCCCCGCCATACAATTCCCCTCTTTGTTTGATGACCACATCCTTGTCACCAGAACAACCACATATGGTCATCGAAGTTTTATTACTGTCCTGCACAACATTAGAAATCTCTCGCCTTGAATATCCTCCACCTACCCACCGTTGAATTCTGTAAACGTGCACTGAAACACACCTGTTTTATGATTATTACTCCTAAAATCAATCCACATAATGCTAATCCCTTTTATAACCCTTTCTTTCACTTTTTCCCGTCTATTGACAAGTCTGCCTGCTCCTGTTGCCCTGCAGATTTCCACAACTCTCAATCCTTGCTTGTTCCACGATTCCTCTTTGCGTCTTCGAAGTTTTTCTTTTATTTGTTGCCTGCAAGGTTGTTTGTCCTTCCGTCCATTGTCTGCTGGCGACGTCTCGTTCTAGTCTCAAGTGCTGAGAGCGTGCTAATCATCATCATCATCATCATCATCATCATCATCATCATCATCATCATCATCATCATCATCCAAATACTTGCAGCAAAAAAAACAGTCGCTGGAGTGCACTAGTCTGTCAGTAGTCTATCAAAATCATTGTTCTGATATCACAAACGGAATGAACCTGGGTTTAGGAAGGAAAAAAAAATCAAATGACAAATTATGTCCCTTTATTAAATTGTCTTGTCTGCATCAGAAGTAATTTGTCCTTTCTGTAAATATCAGTTTCGGGGTTCTCATTTATTTGTTGTTGATTGTGCTGGTCACAAACAATCTCTGAAGTTCTTAACCATTGCTGACAATATATGGAATGTTAGTTTTACAATTTTTTTTCATTATAAATTTGTTTATAGCAGATTTCTGAAAAAAATTGTATCTAAAATTTATAAATTCTGTTGAGTATACCGTCATGAATTATGAAAACGCTAGAAAACATACACAACACGGGAAAAGAAAGAGAAAAAATATACCATAAAAACATCTGCTTTTTTGACATAATTTTTGACATATACTTTGAAGAAACTCATCACTTCTAGAGCTAAAATAGAGCAATTTAATGATATTAAAACTATACAAAATAAAAGTTTCGTCACGAACTTGCTTTCATTGAATTAAGGGTAGTTTATCTCCCCTTCGTCTTTGTCAACCAGAGCTCGTAAAAAATTTAAACGGATTTTTCTCTCAAAGATGAGCTTGAATGTACATATTTATACAGTTAATAATTGATCAGCTTCTCTATATATAATATTTACATTCTCCAGTAGCTGTTTACTATACTCTTCATGCCAGAGCAAGCAAAAACAGAGGTCAGCCCAGAAGCATTTCATTTGTTATTGTCTATCGTCAAACCCTCCTCAAGTGAGGAAAGAATTTTTTTCTTGCTGCAAAAGATTCCGTCCTAATGCTATTCTCTTAATGAATGTTTTTACATTTCACTGTATTTGACTATATTTATAATTACCTAACATGTCCCAGTTAAATTATTCAACACGCAGCAAAGCATGTGGTAAGAATAAATGAAAAGCTCTGCTTATGTACAGGGTTGTGTTTGATTTTTGGTGCGCACGTGGTCTAGAAGGTGTGGTGGTGGTGGTGGTGGTGGTGGTGGTGGTGGTGGTGGTGGTGGTGAAGAGAGAGACCGTGACATAGGGTGGGGCAGTGCGATTGTCATTTAACCGTTATTTTTGCTGCGTAGAATCAACTCTGCTATCGTCATCTTGGAGATGAGATGAGTCCCCTACCACATCCTGCCGTATCGCCATGACAACCACCATGTTTATCCACATGGCCTCCTTCACTTCCCACCAGCGTAAATCCTCGTCGGAACACAAACCCTCGTGCTGAGTGCGGCTGTTGGCACAAAGAGCTGACGTCCAAGGCAAACATCGCTGATCCGGTCCCCGTGAGGACATTGGTCTTGGCCTGCACTGCTCGTTAATGCCATTTATTGATGGAGATAAAAGAATCCCCTGATTAGCCCTAGATTACAGCCAAATGCTTGGCAATAGCCTAGCGAGCGTCAACATCATGATTTTTACACTTAGCAAAAGCCACGCCCACAAACAAACATAAACATTTTTCACACGTGGGTAAATAAAATAAAAGAGATGACTATAGTGTAAAGAAAATAAGTCACCTTTATTCCATAGGGGTAAAGCAACACTTAAATTCATTTAAAGGATGTTAACAAAGAAAATTCCAGAAAGGTGTTAGAAAGAATATTCACGATATGAATGGCTTATTGGACATGATACCAGTACTGTACTCATTTATACCAGTAATTTGCAGTAGAACAGGAACGTGTCATAGCTTCATTTTTTTAACGGAAAATCGAAAAACAAATGTGAAAGATCAAAATTACAACATTTTACTTTTTTTCAACCGTGGAAAATAAAAACTAATGAAAAATATATTTAGTATAGATACGTGAGAAGAATAGTGAACTGTAGTAATACCATTCTTTCTATTGTTTTTCTTTCTCTCACCTCTCTCTCTCTCTCTCTCTGTGTTGTCTATTCATATTCTCACATTTATTGGGTAGGTCTCACTTATATAAATGTACTTAAATAGACTCACAAAGTACACACAAACGAACGATCAGGAACAACTCTCTTTCATGTTTGCCACCCAAGCTATCGCCCTAGCTTTGCTTCGCTTTTGTTAGAATACTCTGCCATGTTACCTCCTATCCAAAGACTATTCAAAGAATCCTCCCCAATATTCAGAATCAAGGTAAAACATACAGTGCATACACTACTGAACTATTTACATTCAGTCTGTTCTGCTAAGAAATAAAATTCCGGGTATATCTGTGTAAATAATGCCACACAGGCATGGATATGGTGTTTAAATGGTTAAAATGTTCGCAACTTCCTGGTTCTGTACTCTCTTTCCAACACTTCTAACAGCAATAAATTCCCAACAAGACAGCCAGCTACTCAGTCGATCTCCTAGACAACAAGAAAAAAAAAAAGAAAAAGAGAAAAGGAAAGAGAGACTGAGCGAGAAAGACAGACCAAGCATTTTTCAACATTTGGCTTTGAGAATGAACAATAGCTGTAAACTCGCTGTTTAAGCTGTAAGAAAACCACAAAGAGGGATTAATGATTATTCCTTCCAAACAATTTGTTATGCTTCGTTTCACTTCCACCTTCTTGCTAAGTACTCTTAGAAGGCGGGGAAAGGACCCTTGAAGATGTCCGCCGAGGCCTTATGCCAAAGGTCTCATTGTTCCTAACTAACCGACTAGTGGAGGCAGTGAACACTAACAGTCAATGGATTGAACATGTCTGTGCTTGAACTGCAAGCCTTTTAGAGCCGATGAAGCTAAGAGTCTTTCAAATCCCAAACTAAAAGGAAGTTTAATTAACGGAAGAGACATGCGGTAGTTTTTTGGGGTTTTTTTTGTAATAAATGGAAAACATTTGTTAACCATCCTGCATTTGTGTGATGTGTAAACATTTCTCTCCCCAACACATCTCTGAAGTAAACTGTGAGCCTGTGATAATGGATGCTGTGACGCATGCGCTCTCAGGTGTACACAGGACAGGTGAAATTGCACCTGCGATATCGCCAACCACAGCCGTACGCAGCCTTGGATCTTATCGACCGTCCTATAGTCATGTCTTGACCAGCTCGACAAAGATGGAGCTGTGAATGAATGAATAGCAACCAGCAGCTTTATATCTCATGTTAACACTACCAGCCAATATTTGCTATATTGTTAACAAAAAATGTTTCATATATGGAGAGCTTGCTCTATTTTAGTAAGCAGCACTACAATATACAACACACGGAACAATGATGGTCGAGGGGTCATATTGTTCGAGCAGGTCTGCAGGCATCGATCTACCCCTAATGTGCCTCGTCGACCCGATGCCTGTAACGGGTGTCATGGCGGACTACACTCACGACTTGAATTTTGATTTCACGTTTCAGGCAGTTTGCCTTCTCCAAAAATGAACCATGGGAAACAAAGTGTCTACCTTCACAGAAGAACAACTAGAAGCTTATGAGGTAATATACTTACATTTATGTTTGGTGTATCTTTGTGTGAGTGTGCAATGGCTAACCTAGAGGACGACTAAACCGTTCCTGCCAAATTAATGATGTGTATGGTGAGGATAGTAAGGATCACTAACAGTGTGCTACACTTTCTCACCGTGTAGACTATTATCTCCTGTTTACAGGACATTGATGTTTAAAGCTGTGAATACAATTATCAACAGACTGTTGTCATGGATCTGCTGGTACATTGCCTAGTGTGAGCAACACTTTGCAGGTCTCACACACGGTGTTAGGTATCCCTACCCTTTCAACAGTACAGTGTTTCAGTGTAATTTCAGGACATAAAAATAATCAGAGAATAAAATATTAAAATATCAGAATGAAAGATGATATCACATAATCTTTATTTTAACCCCACGTCGTCTGAGTAGAGTTGTATAACTGTTAAAAAAAGTGATAATAAGAGATTAGAAAAACACTCGTATAGGTACTGAGCGCTATCAGTGGTAGACTGAAAAAAAAAATATATGAGAGAGCGAGTGAGACAAAGAAAAAGACAGACACCCGTTAAGTCACTTTCTATATGCCTCCTTTAATGAAGACAATGTCGATAATTGAGATAATTTCTGTCATCAATTCGGGAACAGGACTGCACTTTCTTCACGGGACAAGAGATTCTCAGAGTGTTCGGCCGCTACCAGGCACTGGCTCCTGATGTTGTGCCATACGACATGTCTGGCAAAGAGGGTCACACGGTTCGAATCCCAGTCACTCTGGTGGAAAATATGCCGGAACTCAAGGTGATACATTATTCCTCATTCAAAAACTTTTGAATACGCTACATAAGAATGAGTGTTAAGCATCGTGTTGGGCTGTGATTCGGTAGGTTTGTAACAGAACAACACCAGAGGTTTGTTGAAAGGAAAGAGTCGCAAAAAATGAATGAAACGTGATTGGTAACCATGATGATAGACAGAGCATAAAAAAGAGAGACTAACAGAAATACTTTCCACGAGGGAACTAATCTCGCATGAATATTTATCTTCTTGTTTACATTTTTCAAGGAGAATCCATTCAGGCAGCAGATCTGCAAAGTCTTCACCGAAGGAGACCATGGTCACATGACATTTGAGGAATTTCTGGACATGTTCAGTGTTTTCAGCGAGGCGGCTCCACGAGACATTAAAGCAGTCTACACTTTCAAGATATATGGTAAGGTAAAGCCCTCGTCATCATCAAACAACACTAATCAAACTGTGTCATAACATTGTTGCACCTGATGTTTTGATAAAACTTTGATAATGTCCACAACCTGTTTCGGAGTAAAGATTGCGTTTCAGGACGTATGGGTGTAGTTTTAACAGATAACATTCGATATTTCCCGATTAGATCGACATAATAGTACAGATTGATAAGTTCGGTTGTCATTGTAGCTTCTGAGACATGTTATATTCAATTGTTGTTTTCCATTCTTGAGAAAAACGAGCAAAAGAATCATGTTCATAAACTAGTTTACATTTGATATCCTTGTAACTTTAACTGATGTATTCATGCACAAAATGATAATTTCCTACTTTTGCTCGGTTTTCTACTAAAGATTACATTTTCCAACTTCAATTTTTGTTCTTCCTTAAAGACTGGGATGAAGATGGTTATTTGAACAAGGCTGACCTCAAGGCTACATTGCTTAAACTCACTAAAGATGGCCTTGATGAAGAAGAAGTCCAATTTGTCATCGATAAGGTAAGTGTGAACCTTAAAAAAATGAATGATCTTTTTAGTATCTTTTCTTTGTATCTTCTTGTATGGCATCGGGATAGGGAAGGTAACCGCTACAAGGCTATTTTTCACTCAGTCGGAAGATATAAGCTCTGTTCACTGGCAAGTTCTGTGATTCTCAAATTCACTCAGCTCTCTTGAGGCATCTCGGTTAACGCAGAATTAATGGCCTAATATTATTCAATAATGCTCCTTTTTACAAAACCCAAGTGAGCAGTTATTTCCTTCAAGCTAACACTCATTCTCATCATATAAACCACTCATAATCACTATTCCGGTCCACTGGTCTCTAGATAATAATGCACAAATACATAAACCCTATATAATCAGAATTGTCATTCATCCACAGCTAGATAATAATACATAAAAGCAAAATTAGACGAAGTTACATAGAAGTGACTCAGACAATACAGGCATGTGCTGCTGTTGGTATGAAATACAAACTTTAATTCTTTATTGTCCTCAACGTTAACGTATCTGCAATAACATTATTTTAAATGCAATATTATTATGTAATTCTGATGATGACAGATGACGAAAGTGATGATCTGTTGTACGATTGACAGGTGTTGGAGGAGGCGGACCTGGACGACGATGGCATGCTATCGTACATCGAATTTGAACACGTGATCTCCAGGGCTCCAGATTTTCTGAAGTAATTCTAGTATTTTTCGCAAACAGAATTAAAAACTTTACCAGAAATGTTGAACTTTTCTGTAAAAGAATTTTATGAACAAGTTGTAGTAGTAAACATTTGGGTGGAGAACTGAGAGGTGATTTGTAATTTCTCTTACAATATGCACTCAACTTTTGTTTCAGCACTTTCCACATCAGGATATAAGCTGCTCATGGAGGATATAGAAGGGAGACGACCGCTGCAAGCTAACCAAGAGGAACAACTCTCCTTCACTGGGAGAGAAGTCCGTGTGTCAAACTCAGTATCCCACCGCCAATACTCAAACTCTCGGAATGTTGTGAGCTTCATTAACAAAATTAAAACTCAAGGACCTCTAATACTCTCACTGACACACGCATGCATGTACATATACTCGTTTGCGCGTGCATGCATACATACAAGCACGCAGACACCAGAACAACCCCATCATGTACTCAAACCTCTGTAAATTTTCATCAGTTCCCTATCTCGACATTTCTCAGAAAGTTATATTGAGCCACGTACAACGAGTTGATATATGTCTGTGTTGAAGTCCATATTCAAGGCAATGATATTACTTCCTAATCAGGATCATCACCATTTATTTTTTGTGGATGTGATGCTTTTTCTCACACCTCCACAGTTTTTCTAGCAGCATTCTAATTGTAATTTTGCAGGATTAAAGCTTTCACGACACAGCTTGTAGTTAATATTACAAGTTGTCGACTTACATGTGTGCACCAAGTGTTTGTAAAAAGAGATATGTGATAATTGTGTCAATGTAAACCTTTAAAATGTTTAAAATGTTAAAATGTTACCTTGCGTTATTTTTGAATGTGACAAAGTATTTACAATAATGATGTATATTAACCAACACACATTGTTCAGAAATAAAATGAGTTCTGATTAATTCTGGGCACTAATTATTTTTGCCTTTAGACAAAGTTCTTGCCAATAAAAGAACTAACGTGAGAATAATTATATACATTCACTACGCAAGCTTCTGTTTGTCTCCACGTTGCGCCTGGGTTCGTATCTCGTCTCCGGCACGCTGTTCTTTCTCTGCTGGCCATCAGTTTCTTCCCGGACCCCTGTTTTAAACAAGCTTCAAGATTTGTTGACTTTGTGAAGAAAAAAAGTGGAAAATATTTTCTGTAGATTAGTCAAAACTGACCACTCCTCAAGCACAGGGACAGTTGACTCCAAGTTTAGGTCAGGGGTTACCTCAATCAAGTAAATGATCTTAGTTGCTGGTGAGAAAAGGAACTAACAATGGCAGGTGGCGGCAAGAAATGAATACTAGCCGCTCATTAATTTTCATGTAAAGGGCCATGATTTTATGAAGTGGTACATCCTTAATGTACATCCTTGAGAAGTGCCTAAGAAAAAAAATTAAATTGTCATGTCTACAGCATTTACATGAGAATGCTGTTGGAGTCTCACTCTGAGCCATCAACTAAGAGTATGTCACGGCACATTTTTATGAGAAAACCTGAGAAGTATTTCGCACTGGTCATTTGCAATATGGCTGAAAAAAATGAACAGATGAGTCAAGTATTATTCTAGATGAATTTATTTGCATGTTTGAAAGCATACATAAAAATATGTGGTAGAAGTCATAGGTATGTGATTTATCTAGTAAATTGCAGTCCAAAGTTGTTTGTACAAGAACACTTTACTCGTAATACTTCGATCGCAAATTCTCAGTAACTTCTCAATATGTAACATACAAAAGTTCGTGCATCCCCAAGTCTTGTTTCTGCCAATGTACAAAGAAGCCATTTGTCTAATTTGTCATTAAATGACGAACAATGACAATATTGTTTGTAGACAAAAATCAAGATGGAGCTTAAAAAAAGGTGAATATAGAATGGAAAAGAGTGCAGTCCATGAACGACTACTTAGCAAATAGTTCTTGTCAGAACTTGGTCAGAAAAATAATCTAACATGAATAAGCTCAAACACCATGCTCATGGGAAAGATTCATCAAGCTTATAGCTCCTTTCAGTCATCAGAAAAAAATGAAAGAGATGAATCTTAAAATCTCAGGTAAAAATATCCAGTATGTTAAAAGCATGTACTTGAATAAACGGGTGTTTGTCTCAGAGATACTTTCCACCTTCTCAGCTTCTTGTGGGTCTCGGAGACCATTAACAACTCTGTCAGACTGTAAAATGGAGCCACTTAATGAGGCATTTTATTCGGAATTTCCATCTGACTTGACTTAAACTTTATTTTTATGATAGTTTCGGTGGTTAGCAACCACAGTCATGTTGAGTCGGGCTTCTGAAGCAGGAGGGAGGTCATGACCCCAGCCCATCGATTCAAACGCACTCGAGACCAGAATTGAGAACCTGTTCGGTAAGTTCACAGATGTTCTGGAATGGCAGAATTACGAGCAAATTTTTTTTTTCATTTTAAATCTAAACCTTTATACATTAAATGCACCGAGTGTGCTTCATTTCGTAGCATAAAACATTAAGGTTTGTTTTCTCACAGGTATCCTGCAGCACGATGTAGGAAGATTACAGGCCACAGACTGCAAAACTAACCGCGCCAATGCCTAGAAATAGCTTCCTCGTTAAATCACAAATATACACACTTGATACAGAGGAGCGAGGATGAAGAGACAAGAATGCGAAAAACTGCAGTTGCCATGGTAACAGCAGTATCGCGCATCCTGCCAGTTAAATACTAATACCAAAAATTTTAAGCATTTTTGCATTCATTTGTCTAAAGATTCTGATAAGCAGAAAAGACTGAGATAGGTGAAGACAAAGTCTGGAAACTAACTCTAAGAATTATCTAATACAAAGGATCTACAAAAAAATAACATCGCTGAAAACCGAGCGATAATGACTGGCATAGGATAAAAGGCAGAGAATGGATGATATAAAATCTTTATGGCCGTCTGCTAGACGATGACACCAGTAACCTCAGGTGTGTCTATGAACACCTCTCATGAGCCCATCAAGCTGTTCTATAGCATACATAAAGACATGAACAGCAGTGGTTACAGTATCAGTTTTCAAACCATCCTGACAAACTGACAAACCGTTGCAAACGTGATGTAATGAAAACTGAAACACTTTGTCAAGCTATGAACCTCGAATATTTTGCGAACTCTTGTACTTACAACGCAGAAGTCTGAATGAACGTTTGGCATCTTTACTCTCCCTCCGTGGTCTGCCCTCGTCGTTCCAAGACCCACCCAGCCAGCATCTCCTGCAACTATTATGCTGCTGATAATATTTATTGCGTGGTCTGTCGATGTTGAAAATGGCTTGTCGATATGAAGACTGGCTAAGAATCGACCCGGAGAGCTAATCATGAAAGCTCGGGGTAGAAATCTCAGCATCCCATCTCGCTGAACCCGTCAGGATATTGATCAACATTACGTAAGGCAGAGAAAGTGTATGTACCGGGAGCCAGGGTCCGGACTCTCCCAGAAATTCCTTTTTTTTTTTATCTTCCCAATCGCTCTTTCCGCTCTTCCCTCATCCTTCCCCAGACACCTGGATATTCGCTTGACATCACACACTTCCGGTGCATATTTCAAAAGAATTAGCGGTCCCAAAAAAAATGCCGACTTTTTCTGGCAATTCGTGAAGCACAACTGCAATAAAAAATGTTAATTAATCAGTCGGTCCATCAGATGCAACTGGGTTGTGATGGATGCTTCTCGCTGGTGCGTGACGCCGAGAAACATAAAAGTAGAATTCCAATGAGTCGTCTGCATGCTGTGCATCATCTTCAAGAAAGCCACGAACCCGTTAATGAGAATTCCAGGGAGGCAATCTCCCCAAGTGCTGACGTCATGTAACCGTTTGCCAGCAAAGTGCTGATGCTGACCTTGCAGCAACATTTACCAGCCTTGAACTTACCTTCAACCTCAACACTGGCAGCAAAACTAGGTACACAGAACCCCGCATTGACAAAAATCAAATCTGTCTTTAAACAGTTATTGTTTGTGATGATATTTGAGAGTAATCTGAAGGATACAGTTTGGCAAAGACACAACTTGCATAATTATCTCATACGATGAGAACACCCCGAAGATTTTTTTTCTGTCAAAGTCAAAGGTCCCACATTCGCATCTCAGAAAAGAATCCATGTCGTTAATGGATTAGGTATGCGCCATACCTGCGTGTGAGGTAGAATACACAAGGTTTCAGTGGCATGAGAAATGCAAGGCCAGCATCTGGAGAAATTATCTTGCTTTTGCTTTGCGCCGATTCCTATGCGACACCTCGTGTATATTTAAAAAAAATGTGTATCCCTTATGCTTCCAGCACCTTTCCGCACTGTTATACCTGGAAGCAACAAAAAAGCTGACGACTGATTTAATGGCACAGGTAATATTGCTTGCAACTGGCACTTGCAGATTTTTCCCAAGATAAGGTGGTGCCGGTACTCTACAACTGAGATTTGGGCAAAACTGCCTCATCAGGACAAAAAACTGTTTGTGTGTGTTTGTTCAAAACATTGACACAAACTTTTCGAACTGGTGGTTGATATCGTGAGAGAATATTGCCTCTAGTCCCAGTCGGTCAGAGGTAAGAAGTTTACCTCAATTAACTTATCCAGTATCGGTTAATTATTAAACATAACATGAAGCTGACTAAGAGTGAGTTCCCCGTACCTAACTCTGATGCAGGTTTATCAATGATAAACAACTGCCAAATGTCTTTATGGTTACAGAGCAGCACACAGCATCTTTCTCACTTACAATCCACTGAAGCTCTTCCAGTAGTAGGTCAGGAGAGAAAAAAAGTTTATCTTTTTCACATACCCATCGACCAGGCCTGTGGCAATGATTTGTGTTTACTTTGAACGCTTGCGCGCGCTCGAGTAGATAGTTTGCGGAAAGAGGTGGAAAAAATAAGCTTCAAACTCATGTCATCCATTCTCTTTTGACATTGCCATCGGGACTGCAATGGCAATGGCCAGAAGGGCCAGCACGGTCAGCGTCAACAAAATAACCAGCAGCACCCGTCGTCGTCGAAGAGGGCTTGAGGGGACCTGGGAAAAAGTCAAAGGTCGGAGGTCAACATGGATTTTATAGATTACTGGCCCCACAACAAAAACAGAAGTATATAATTTTTCAGACAATACATTAGAAAGCATTACTGTACAAGACAGATGATATTTGGGCAATAACTAGAGGGAAGGGAGGGATTGTCATGAAATTTCTTCCTAATGGTGATTTGTGTGTGTGTGTGTCAGAGAGAGAGAGGGAGAGAAGGAGCGGTTATAAATGTGATACTGGATATGCATGAAGCCTGTCTGCGCTGATGACAATGGAAAAATGATGAAAATGTTTACAAAACTCACGTGCAGAGGCTCCTTCTGGCGACCGGCACTGGGATCAGGAGAGGTGCTTCGGCTTCTTCCATCTTGTGATCAGTTTAAACACACGCACGCATACACGCAATCAACATACACACAGTCACACAGATAAGAAAACAAAAAAGAATTTAAAATAAACACACTCACATATACACAATATGCATGCGAAGTCACACAGACAAGTAAAGTAAATGAACACACACACACACACACTCTCACCCACACACACTACCCTCTCTGCCTGTCACACACTGGGATGAAACCATTGATGTATGTACATCGATTGCTACACAGACTCGTCATCTACTTTTTCCTCTAATAGACATCTCGACACCTACTCGGTGTGGTGAGACGGAAGCAGGCGACATGGGTTTGTCGTGTCTGAAGGTCTACACGTGAGAGCGCATCACAGCACGAAGCACAGCTCTCCTCCAAGAAACTAATTTGTTTATATTTTTTTATTACTTATTCTTGTAGGGGTCCATGACGGGGTGTGGGGCGCAGGCTGGGCTGAAATCAATAGAAGTCAGCCTGCTACTGGGAACCAGCAATTCAGGAAACGTTTTCCCACCCGAGATTTTCCCATTATCTGAGAATGACGGTGCCAGAGCCAGCGCTGAGATAATGCAAGGCTGCTAGTGGCTTTCGGAAGTGAAAATAAGTGTTATTGTGGGCCAGCACAAAAGTTAAGCTTGGAGTTGAACTCATTTGGATTTTTTTCTTTCTGGTTTTGCTGGCAAGCGAGAGCAAGGGAATGAAAATCAGTTTAAGAAACTGCCGGTCAAAAGACATGCCTGTGTAATGTTGCTGTTAAAATTTTAGGTGTCGTTCACATCGACTGATTTTTTTAAGATGTTAATTGGCACAAGGGATTTTTGTTCTCCTCTACACTGCTGCTTGTTTTTCTGAGGTTTTTTTTCGATAGTCTACGAAGCAATGTTTAAACTTGACCTTACTACATTTTTTTCCCCAGATCATTGTGTTGAAGTCAGGACATGATGCCACTTCCCACAGCTCCAAGGGAATACTCACTCACACCCCAAACTCGCCATCCGTTATGGAGATCAATTCCATAATCATCATGTACAGAAAGAGATCAAACCGGGTATCCAGGGACACGCAACACCCCAACGGTCTCTGTATCCTTGACAACGCAAGCGTGTTCATGCACATCCCTTGGTGAGTGTTTTTTTAATCTCTTATTGCACATGATATTTGGGTTTGTTTTAAAAGGTGTGTAGCCCATGAACGAATGTTATTTATTCTGATATAAAGAAATAGTATGATGAACTAAGCTCAGCCAGCTGTAACCATCCATCCAAACATAGTCACGTGATCTCCTCACTTTGCTTCGTTGTCTCGATGATCTCCCATGGCGGGATGTCCACCGTGCTGCTGACATTGTACAAGATCTCCTGGATGTTGGCGGCTTCCCTGAGACACACGCAACAACCACAGCTACATCCCTGAGCCTATGTCTTCCCCATACATGCAAATAAAGTGTTCTGAGACAATGGTCTTTGTTATGCATGTGATGGGGGAGGGGAGGATGACATTACAAATAAACTTTCAGTGAAGTGCACGCACCTTCAAACTGTTTATTATTTCTAAAACTTTCTTTTAACATCCAACTTATGTCATCCTAAAATACTCCTCTAGAGGTCATAAAGTGCTGGCGAAGGTTCACATGTGTGAGATTTCATTCATTAGCTTCTTGATAAAGTTGTTTTGCCTGAATTAGCCAGCCTTATCATCAGCAAGTCAATGGAGCTTTCCAGAACTAAACACGAAGAACGAAGTGGACATGCCAAGGAGAACAAATAATACGGGGCTATGTACTTGCAGATAGAAGTGTGTAGAGAAAGAGAGAGAGAGAGAAAGTAGAGGGTTAGTGCGATGTTAACTACTCTAATTGTAAGCGACCGAGAGATGGAGGGCATTAGAAGAGGAAAGGAAGGTGTGGATGAAGATCAGAGAAATAAGATTCAGTTAATTTGCAGAACAAGGAACGAATCAAGTTATTGAAAATCTCGATAGCTAGAGGAAAAATGTTTCTCTGATCAATTTTTTTATTTATCTCGAACGATGTAGTTCTTCTAAAAATCTCATCAGCTAATCGACGAGATGACTGCAAACAGTAATAACATTGATATGGAATGTATGATAAACAAAAAAGCATGAAAAAACTGATTTCCCACAGTTTAAGAGAGAAAGACAGGTAAAAAGAAATACAAAAATAAGGAAGCATGTTTAGCAACTCGTTTTTTTCCGCTTCTTGCTCTTTCTTTTATTCTCTCATTCTCTCTCTCTCGCACATATATATACAAACAGACAAATATATATATACACACGCACACACACACATTCCTTCATTCACAACTTCCTAAAGGACAACTTGTGAGGAGATTTTGTCTCGAAGAAGGAAGTGTGAACTGCAGTGTGACTATACTTCTTTATTCGCTCCAGTTCGTCCTTCTCCTTGGTTACGAACTTCTGATCGTCCGAGGACCGCCGCCTGAAAGGCGAATCCTTCAGTGCACAGGTAGTGGCTCGAGACAGGATGCTGAGAGGGTCCGCGATGCCAGTGTTGATGAAGAGGCAAGTTTCTGAAAAGTCCACCAGACCATAATGAATGAAAGTCTCCATTGCTATGATGACGATGAAAATGACAATGATACTGCTGTTAATGAGGACGAGGACAAGGATAAGGATGACGATGACGATGACGATGAGGATGAGGATGAGGAGGATGGCTGCTATTTATTTTACCCATTCTCAGAAATTTCGTCATCATACTATACCTCCGGATCTGTTCTCGAGAATCAAACCTTTAGCTACACTAATTCTCTCCTTTTCATAGAAAGAAGTAAGACATTTTACTCTCGGCAGGGTCTTTAATACATCAATTAAAAGACATCACATTTCAGTTTATAACTGCTGTGCACTTGTATATTTGAGGTATCAGGATGCTTCATGATGTCCTCTTCCTTCTATCTTCCTCTCTTCCTGTCTTCCTTGGTTGTAATCAGGACTGCCTATAGAAATGTCAGTATAATAGCTGGACACTACAGTTTAGATACCTCAAAGATATCACATATCTGAACACATTACAGAGCCCATCCCATAATCCCGTTTTCAGTATAAACATCCTCTTGATAAGAGAAACTATGGCTAAGACCTCGGTAAGACGAAAGGCCGTTCCTCGTTCGTGAGGTATCTTCTGCTCTTCAGATCGGTCTTCTGTTGTCCTGCTTCGCTGGTCTTTGCTTTGTTTCCGTGCGATGTCGCTGACGTCGTTCGATTGGGAGGACGATCGGGTTTGTCGGTGATGATGGGGATCATTGGGTGTGGATTACTGGGCGCACTTTTGCGCTTAAGTATGTCTGCGGCAGTTTCCCTGGTCCTCAGGATGGCGGACCTGGAGCCTGGCTTAAACACACGCTGCAGTCTCTCTGCTCCAAACATCGTTAGCGAGATGGATTTCCAGTCCACGCGACCTTTCCACGTGTATTTATACTTTAATGCAATGCTAGATGATGACGATGACGATGACGATAACGATGAGGATGACGATGACGGTGACAATGACGATGAGGATTAATGACTCTGGTAACAGAAACAATCTGAAGCTGTTCCAATATGCGGACTAAGCTATCATGAAGAGGCTGCTGTCCTATTCTGCAATGATATGTATAAATCTCCTGTTATTGTTTTTTCCGTTATTATATTCCGTTTATTTATATACACTGTTGATAATCTGTCACGATTGTCTTTCTACACAATATTTTGTGAGATCCTCTGAAAACATTATTCCGATATTAATAAACGTGTCAACAGCGCTAGTATTAGGAAATCCAGATGAAGTGGAAATAATTTAAGAAAAAAAAATGTCCATGAACCAAAAACTGACTGGCTGCTCAAAAGGAAACTTTATCATAAAGAGAACCTTGACAAAGGAAAACACTTTTAGGAGGAACAGGAGCACTTCTTCAGGATGAAAGAATACAAAAGCAGTCGTAAATGCCATTTACAAAACCAGACAGTTTTAAAGTCAATTTCCAGCAAATAAATACGTTTATGGCAAGTTTATTACACGCGAATACAGTATAAATGCATTCCAGTAGATAACAATCTGTTATGATCTGTAGACAGAAGATGCAATGAGGACGAGGATGAAAAATGAATTGTGTGATCCATGGATGCATACAGCATAAAAATCAGAGCAATAAGCTGAAAAGTGCCATGTATAAATCATTAATGTTTACCCAAAAATATTCGTGCCACAACGAAAAAAAAATAACGAAAGAAAATGTGCAAAAATATATTCAAACAGCAGGGAAGAAGGATAATTGACAGAACCAGTTCTCAATCGATGCAGTAAAAGAAAGAGAGAGCTTTAGTACCACCATACCCAACACCTACAACCTCCCTAACACCTCAAAATCATTTCTTAATCAACACTGGAACTAGAATTTCTGAAAAGCTTTACGAATATTCAGATTTCTAAAAAAATTGCTTTCCCGCTATCTTTGTCTGAGGCATTCCCACGATTTAATGTGAAGGAGAAGATGTTGCCGGAAAAGACGATTTGCCAACAAACCTGTGTGCAGGGGAAAGAGAGCCAGCAGAGACCGCACTTTCAGTAGTTGTATCTCGAAGAACTCCAGACAGGCTGAGTAAAGACGGTAAAGCCGCTCCAGCTCCCCTCGAGTGTCGCTGCTTTTTCTGGTGCTGATGTCATTCAAAAGGAAGGAAAGACGAAGAACAGTTTCGATTAAATGGACATTTTATATCTTTGGACGAGAATAGATACGAGAAGAAAAAAAGAAGTGAAGACTGTTGGCCAGACAAGAAGATGGATAGAAAGGACTCCCAAAAAGACTTCCCTGATGTACCTGTCGAATTCATTGTTTGGATAGCTACGCGTGTGTTGTTGCGTATGTACGTGCGCGCGCAGCTTCGCATGTGTGTGAGTGATATCCTTATTATTGTGCATTAATATATATGTAAAATACTTTTATAAACAAATAACCTCATATTTATACATTTATTACATACAAGTTTTACCTTTTCAACAACGGAAGTAAGATAATTTTGTTTTCGTGCGCCAAAGCGCATGCTCGGTCTCGACTCTGGCGCAGTTCGTCCCGCAGACGGTCGGAGTCGGAGACGCCTCCCAGACCCATGGACAGGTTGCAGAACAAAGCTATCTCTTTGCTCAGCGCATAAGCCAGCTGAAAAAAAAATTTTATTACATTTTGTCTCTCTGGAGGACCCACAAGGTGATGTTGCACTGACCTGAGATGGGCAGCTGGCAAATTAGAGTCGGTTGGACAGCCAGATAATCTGATTGACCCCAAGTTTGTATGGATTACTCTCGGAGGTTTTGATTGGACAGACCAGCGAAGGGATTGATTAGAAGGTGAAGTAATAAGATGTCGAAGATAGAAAAGATCGGTAAGATGGCAGCCAGACCTAAACTCAGATCGAAGCAAAGAATAAGCATAGGTACAAATAGTTGTATATGTTTATATGTGTGCGTGGTAGGGTCCATCTGAGGGGGGGAATGCCCAAAACCGAGGTCCGCTGGCCCTATTCTCTTTGACAATGACAATGACAATGACAATGACAATCACAAGGAGTAACAAGGAATAAATTAACTGAAATGTGTGCTGCAAAAGATGGTTAGAATCGCTGGTTTGTCCACCTCACACTCTCTGACATGAGACTGGTGTCGGATGACAATCTAAACGTGACAGAACTTCTGATGGGTCGATCTTCTCACAAGAGTGACTTAATTCTTGCTACCGCTCCGCGCGTGCTTGCTCATGCACGCGAAAGAAGAGAAGAATCACAATCCTCTTATCTCACGGAGACAGGCAGCTGATTGGCTGTAAGCCGCTTGCCTTTTGTTGTCGTTTGCTTACAAACAATGCGTCGCTCCTGTCCGGTTTGTTTTGGAAGAGAACACATCCGACAAACAGGAAGCCAATCCGACACTTGGTCGTCACGGTCGTAGTCACTGTCACTTTGTTCTACGGATTTCCATACGATTTGAGGTCCTCTTCTCAATTTTGTCTGGATGAAACTTTGCCTTCATGTTATTAGTCGTCGCTGGCATAAACATTTCCTTTCACTATTGTGGTGTTGTTGTTATATCAAGAGCAACACAACCAGACAAGCACTAACCCCACCAAGCTAACTATATTTTATAGAGATCAGGGAAGGGGTAGCCGGGTAGTCTGGTGGTTGAGGCAACACTATCTGAACTCTAAGATGCGCAGTGAAGCCGGTTCATGGAGTAGTTTCCTCTAGATGACCTGTTTGTGGAGTGGGTACCCTACTCCCTGATGAAGGTTAGACAGCGATGGAGAAGAGATGAGCCTCGGTCTGACAATGGCTGAGCCCGGGATAAGTTAGGGTCCTACACCTTTCTCCCCAGTAAAGGTCATGGGACGAACTTTATTTATTTTAAATCATGGCCTGAGGTTACTGCTAGTACTTCCTCATGCTTCACTATTCTTTATTATTCAGTAGCGGATTGTCTACTCCTTTTCACACTTCCCCACTTTTCCTCCATTTCTTTCTTTTGTACATGACCTTTATGTAAAATATTGGATTATATGTGTTCAGTTATAGGTGTAGTGGAATGCAAATCTTTCTTTTTAATCACTGAGTTAAGCTCAGTGTAAAATACTATTTCCTACATTCTGAGTGAATATCTCACTTTTGTTTTCATGATACACTCTCTTCAACAACCACAGAAAGAGGTCAGCAACAGCAAAAACATCAGGATTGTACATCCTCACAGATGAAATTGTGAAAGCCATTATCAGTGTTAATTAGGCGTGTCTGTATACAAACAAAAAGTCACGAGTTTGATATCATTCGGTGCAAGGGGATATTTTTAGGCCTTTATCTAGTAAACAAAAAAAAAGATATTTACTCAGAATTTATGAAATAGCATCTTACACTAAGATTTACCCAATCATGAAATTAATTATTTGCTTCCCACTGGGTCTTTAACTGTGCACATCGTCAACCATGCGACATTGCGAAAGTTTTACACAACGATTCTGCACAAAATTTGCATCAAATCAAATATTCGAAGGCCACAGTAAACAATAATAATTATTAAATTAGCCACATGTAATCCTCTCTCCTAAGAGAGTTCTCTCAAACTGTTCTTTGTATCTTCCTCTTTTTAAAAAAAATACATCCCATTTTTTTCTCATTTTTGTCATGTTAGTATTTTACTTTGACAGAAAAGTCTTTTCCTCAAATATTTGCTGAACACTTGCGAACACCGGGCAACACATCTACATTACTTTCACTATTCTCTGTCTTTTGTCCAATCGTTTATCACCGAGGTAGTGCTTGGGCGAAAAAAAGAGAAAAAAATGATGAGCAAACGAAGTCTGTTTGCTTGCGCTCGGGTGATCTAAAAAATGATCAATTCCCTCCGCCGTAACGGGCTGCCACCTCCGCTCGGCATATTTACCCGTTCATGTTTGGTATTGGAAATGAAGCTACTTTGATGCTACCTGAGTGAGTGAGTGAGTGAGTGAGTGAGTGAGTGCGTGAGTGCGTGAGTGCGTGAGTGCGTGAGTGAGCGAGCGAGCGAGAGAGAGAGATATATAGAGAGATAGAGAGATAGAGAGAGACAATGGCTGTTTGGTGACGCCAATATGGCTGCTATCTGTATTTACCTATGTAAGTACCTTTGCAGGTGAGTGCACAAACCTTAATAAGAATATTTACATTCCATAGAACTTCAACATTAAT
>SRHC01001002.1:27290-49459 GCA_004794325.1 Pomacea maculata
GCACAAACCTTAATAAGGATATTTACATTCCATAGAACTCCAGCATCAATTCCATTTTATCTATAAATAAATTGAATTACAGATTATAATGAATGGTCCCTGTCTGACTATGAGAATCATATCACGCATCAACAGAATAAAAATATTTCAAAATATTATATATATATTATGTAAACATAATCAATATACTATGTAAGCCTTAACGAATTTTGATATAAAATAAAGATGAGGCAAGATTGGGAAGCTGTGTGGCTAGTGTGACCGACATCTGAGAGCAAGGTTGCGAGGTCAAAGCATGCGAGGGGCCGGCGTCTGGAAAAGTCTCTCCGTCCAGCCAGCAGCCAATCGGCATGTGATTTATCGATTAATGCCTGGGAAAAAAGATGGCTGCCTTTGACACGTTGAACCTCAACCACTTCCAGTTTCTTGTCCATGAGGTGGATTGACCATAGCAACCCTAGCTTCCAGAGCGTTGACAGGATGGAGGGACCTCAGCATGATGGAGGAGTTTGAAAGTGATGATGTCATTAAGCGCCATTTTGGTATACCAGCTACATTTTGAATTAATATACCATTTGAAAGTCTTCATGTAAGAATTTCTACTTAGAATTGTGATCGGTAAGCTTTTGTTGCGACAAGCTTACACTGTTCAAACTGAAACCATTCTTTAGCTTCGTGTTAGAGTATAGTTACAGTTATGGAACGTGTACTTTCCACGTACATACTGGAATCGATCATAGAACTTGTCAACTATTGCTTCAAAATACTATCACCTTCTTAATTATTATGTTTCTTAACAACCATCCACAGCTACAACGTGGCCAACCACACCGTTGTTGTCATCAGTGCAGCGCAGATGATGCGGGAGTGTATGTTAGGTCAGAGGGCAATGAGAAGCAGCTCTCCATGGAAGCACAGCAACAAACAACAATACAACAACACATTCATATCCGATCCACCAAAGAGATCATCGTGGTCTTGCCTATGATCTACAGTTCTTCGCCTACTATAGCATTTAAAAGTCAAAAAGTCGAAACAACTAAGGAAGCCTCAATCTGTTGGTCCTGCATGCTCAACATCAGAGGACCGATGGAAGTTGGATGGAGCGCTCTCGATAAGACAGGCTTGTCTGTGGTCTGAATATCTAAGCAAAGGTATGTGTTCTCATCATCATCATCATCATCATCATCATCATCACTACCACCACCAACACAACGTCAGGAGAAACCGATAAAATAAAATCAACGATCGATTACCTTTGTGCATTCTTGTATCGGTTGACTGTCAGTCCAAGGGTCCACTGAACTGGAACGCATTTTTAGCGCCGTTTTCAGTTCCGTCTCACCATGGGGAACAACTCCGTCATGCGGCAGACTCTCGCCGCTGGAAGCGCTGCCTCCACCAGAATCCCCATCACTCCCCGGATGCATCTCCGTACTCAGGTTCAAGGTGGCCGGCCTGACGCCGTTAGCGTGGCTGCACATCGAGCCTCGGTTTCGTCACGACCTTACAACATCCGCCAACTCCGCGAAGCAAGACCCTCCAAAGGTGCTTTTCTCTTTCTCGTCACTCGGCATGATGCTCTCGCCTGCGCTCCACGATGCACGCTGTGCTGTTCTTGTAATTCTCCCTGAAGATGTCAGTAATCATGTTTTCCGCTCTCTGGTCCACGTGCTTTTGCATTCCTATTCTCTGGAACATAAACTGGTTGGCGTGTGAACCTCACGTCAGCGCAATTTCACGTGCTTCCTCTTTCGTCCGTGAAGTTTTACATTCTGTTTGCACATGAAGGAGGTGGGAAGCACAGTTTCCTCTTTTTTGGAGGTGTCAGAGGAAGCCTGCAGATAATTTAATATTTTCATTTAGTCTTCAATTCCTGCAGACATGTCTTCCCTGCAAACTCCCGAGCCTTCACGTTAGCTCGAGATTTCAGGCTCACGTCTAAGCACGTGCAGAAGCTTTACAGATGCAAACTGTCGTTGTCATAGTGACACTGGTTACATCAACTTCATATCTTTACTGATGACAAACACAATCTCCTGCAGTCGTGACTTGAAAGAATTTTCCCAGAATACTTCAGAAGACTTTTTTCTCTCATGAATCTGCCAACAAAGAAGAATTAAAAAAGAAGATCGTAACTTGCTCTATTGTCGATCTTTATTGCGTCTATCATTTTGTGTTTATGCTTCTTTATATGTGTTTTCGTGTCAAACACGCTCTGACAAGCAAGGAAAATAGATAATCCAGTGTAAGCAATGCAGAAACAAAGAAATGTGCAAACGGTGAACTGCGGGATGTGGACCGGGAGCAGTCGGTGCAGCTGCTGCGTGCAGATGTCGATAAACCCTCGGGTTCATCTCAGTCTAGAACCATCAGAAGCGCATGGGTAGATAAAGAAACTAGCACACGCTTTTCACTAAATTAGCAGATCATGTCTCAGCTTACATAAAATTAAGATGCCCTTAATCAACCATAATAAAACAAGAATGAAAGGTTAGTTTGGTACAAAATGCGTTTCAAATGAAAATTTAGATTGATGGAAGGTTTGACTTACCTAAATCTCAGCTAGTAGTTCTCTCCCAGTCTTTCTTTCTCTCTCATGCATACCAAAACACGAACAATCCACCAAAAAAGTTTGAAAACACAGCGATTATAAAGTAAGAGCAATTTGCCCAGTGAACCCATGCTTCCAGGTGAACCCTGGCTGTCGCCTTGACAACCTACACCCGTGAATGACGCATCCAGAAATTGGCTTGTCAGAGTCTTCAGGGAACTCACTATAAGGATACCCAGTATAAAATGATGGATACGGGTTATTAATCTCTGATTTTTATATTTTCATGACACATTAAAAAAAAATAACATGTCTTGTTGCTCATTTTCATGAGGTGTTACGGGATGGAAGTCCACTACTAGAAATATCTTCTTTTGTCACTCCGCCATTCGTCCACTCGCCCTCTTACCAACATCCACACACACACACAAACACACTGCCATCCATCCAGTCAGCCACAGTTTAACTCAATCTCCGGAAAAGATGAAAGGAGCATCTATATCCTTTATTAATTATTTTTTTGTAAAGTGTCATGATGTTGCCCATATGGCACTACAAAGCAATTATTATTATTAGCAGCCACTGTAGTATTTACACAATCAACGAATCGTAATACAATTCTTCTAGTTTAATCTGTGATCAGGACGTACGTTCTCCAGTAAACCAAGGTTAAAGTTTTAGAGCGCATGGTTAGCACTTTTCTTAAAAACAAAAATCCAGAAGTTTCCAGGATTCTCAGTCGCCTTTTTCCCTTATTCAGACGCGCCTAAGGGGAGATCAATAGGGCCACAGCAAGATCAACAGGAGAACAAGTGGTTAAATTCGGACAGCAGATTTTTTTTCATACTGATATTTATTGAGAAAGTTTTGTTTGCATATTTATAAAGAAAAAAATTTCGAGGAAAAAGAAACTGGTCGCGGGAATTGACGTCTGGAGTGGGGACTGAAATACATAGTATTGGCCTCCGTCATTAAGAATTCAAGCGAAGGACAAGTCAGAAAATTTCAGAATTCAGAATTCAGAAAAAAGCCGATAGGAGGTGCAGCTGTGCAGATACACAGTCCATGTCATCGGTGATCATGGCTGAGGACAAGACTCGGTCATCACAACAAATCGTAAAGCAAAACATGCGCCCTTGCCCTCGAGTCTGATTGACCTCAGGACCTTCACCTCTTGCAAGCTTTGAGTAACCACATGAAAGGTTTCCTGTCCCTGTTAGAAATAATCCGTACTACAAGACCACAAAGTATTGAGACAGTGATAATGAGGTGATGAATACTAATAGCTCGCCTCATCGGATAAACTCAGCTCCTATAAAACTATAAGATTTTAACCCTAAAATATCTGAATATTCCTCTTAGTATTCCCCAATCTCTTTAAAAAAAGCACAATAACTCGGTCGTGACCAGAGAAGGTCTCACTTTGATCAGTAAGACAAAGCAAGTCCATAGCCACCAGGTTGTGGATGAAGGGTACCACGGTAACCAAGGAGGGGTTACACAAAAGTTATTGCATGGATTTTGAGGTCACGCCAGTAATTTCAGAAAGTGCACAGACACAGATGCCAAAGCTTCCACAGTCAGCACAGTCGAACCTTGGTATCAAAACCCCGGCATATGAACTTTTGCTTCAAGAAATAGAAGTTTTAATACCCTTCCCCTGCTCACTTGCACCACAAAATGGAGGGTTTGAAAATAAAATATAAAATTTTATTTCTGAATAAACATTAACCAAGAATTGATATTTAAAAAAAAAAAAGAACACTACCAACGCACCTGGTGCCAATTTTCCGGTTTTGCATATTGTGTAATCACATAGACTTTGATTTTATTCAGTGAATAAATATAAAGTAATTGCTATTTACCTTTATTATGTTGACCTGATAGGTAGATGTTTAGAAAGTGTGTAAATGTTATAAATGAGGCAGAGATGGGCGGGACTTAGAAATAGGTAGGAGTTGTTAAAAAAAAAATTGAAATCCTACTCCCGTTACAAAAATAATTTTTACCTGCAGATTTTCTGATACTGAGGTTCCAGTGTACAAGGTCTTAGACTTCACAAAGTAGTTCCTCTCTCCTGTCCTCCCCACACCATCCTGTACAACCGCCTGCCGGTCAAGCTTACGATGGTCTCCATGCCGCCATGGCTCCAGCTTGCTTTCGGCATCCGATGTAGTTTTTATTTTCGCGGTTTACTATGTTCCTGCTAAAAAGCCATTCCCGATGTCTTTGCTATGCATTATTCATTTGTCGATTCGATAATTTTATTTCTTGTTGTCCACAGATTGGTTCCGCTATAAGCAGGCCATAAAATGATGTGTCAGTGCAAAGCGGTGTTTACTAAACGAATGAAAGACGAGGTCACAAGGAGTTACTTCTGCTCAGGTCTGTAGGTGGAACATTTCCAATCCATTTCTCTTTGATTTTTTTTAAAAAAAAGAAGCTTGACTCAAGATGTCAATACTGTAAGGTTCTTAATGCTATTTTTGGCTCGCACTCTACACATGGTTTACTTACGGAACAGATTATCAGTTAATTCTTTATTTTTCTCAGCACCAAAAGTGCAAAGAATTGATGTTTTCTATTCTTGTTCTTTGGAGAAACAAACTGGAAATTAGAAAGAAAGGAATGAAGGAAAGGAAAGAATAAATTCAACCAGAGAAAGAAAGAAAGAAAGAAAGAAAGAAAGAAAGAAAGAAAGAAAGAAAGAAAGAAAGAAAGAAAGAAAGAAAGAAAGAAAGAAAAGAACTAAAACTTGGTCTGCCGCTACAGGATGCACACAGTTGAATCCCGACAGGTAAAACTGTGCATGTGAGTGTCTGGCATCTCTTACCTATCAGCATCATTAGCATCTGTGGAAGTCGTTGCCCTCCATCTTCCCCACAACATCTCTGTGGATGGCGGGCTAACACCTGTAACATCGCCAGTCCTCTGTCACTGATTTCTATTTAGTTCCGACATGTTCCGACAGTTACGAGTGCCAGGCTCCGCCATGCCCCGGTGCTAACCCGCAAACTCGTGCCCTACCCGCCACAACAAAGTCGCCCTCTTCTTTCTCTCCTGACGAGAGGAAGCGAATTAGCAAACTCTTTTTTTCCCCTCTAGCAACTGCAAGGCATTTTGAGTGCAGGGCCGCCATAGAAGCCCACTTTCGATCTGGGACAGTGAATGACAAAAGAGACCTGATCAATTCGCCCCGGTGAAGATAAAATGATTGCCACTTAAAGTGTTCAAAGAATCGTTTCAACGATGATTACGACCTTCCCTTTACCCCTCTACCCGGCTTTCCACCACCTTACTTTTTATTTATTTATTTTGTTTTTTGGCTGGTGATTGGTTTTAAAGATGTGAAGTGTTCCGACTCCGATCCCTATCTCAAACTATCACAGATTCAGGTTTGGGTTGTTCACTCACAAGCTTGCGTTCAGACACGCTCTGACAGGCAGTGGAGTTGTGTACACAACGATTGTATCGACTGACCTAAAAACAACGGGTGGTTGGTGACGAGGTGCAGTGCGCTTTGCCGGGTGTCGGTGATGGACGTCGTGTCAGCAGGTGATGTTATCATCGTCAGGCTGAGCTGATGTAAACAGGTCCTGTAGACAGGTCAGACAGATATATACATTACAGCACCTAATATAGGTCAAGAGCAAATATATTTGTCTAGTTTGCATGAACACACACACACACATAAACACACACACACTAACACACACGAACACACAGACACACACACCTATACACATGGAGACAGTCGATTATGCAGACAGAAGAATCATCAGGCAACCTCAGAGAATTCACATACAGGTGTAGACAGGAACATGTTTTCGGTTATAAGACAATGGAATTTAAACATGATCATTGACTTACCTAAAAGTACTAATTAATGATTAAGATGATAATAAATTCATATGCCGGGTGACCTAAAAAAAATGTTGAATTCGGCAAAAGAATTACCATTCCCATACTATTGAAAATTCATCGATAGAAGCCATTTATAAATGTATTATAACACGCTAAAAAGGTTCTTACAATTTTTTTTTTTTTTTTGGGGGGGGGGGGCTAGCAAATCGTCAAAATATGCAAAATGTTTCTAGGACTCATGTATAAAGCCTATAGCCAAAGTATCTGCAGTTTCTACTGTGACAGACATGTTCAATAATATTGCTAAATCATAGGTCTTGCCTTTCTCAGCCTTCTTTTCTCTTACACAGATTTCTACCTCCGTTCCCTCTTATTCTCCTACGTTCTGGCATAGATGACAATGAAAAGACTTCTCTACTTGTCTTGCGGTCTTTCTCTTTCTCCCTCCTGCCTCACACACTCACACAGAGGCAAAGAGCGATTGCAGACACACATTCAGTCTGGTCACTTGTCTGTCTCCTCCTGCCATGCCAGACTGCCAGCTCTCAATGTTTCTGTCTCTGGCAGCAGAAACACAAAGACATACAGAGATTGGTACATACAAGCGGCTACATACGTACAAAGGCTGATCCCGGCAGACAGACGAAGAATCGAAGACAAGAGCCAGATGAAGAAAAAGCCAGTCTTGAGAACAATCACACCCTCCTTATCTTTCTTACTTTCCAAGCTGCAGCGCTGGCCGGCGTCATGGTAGCGACTAAGGCACTAAATCCTGTCCAGACCCTGTCACTCCGGCCTCGTGATGTGGAATGTCCTTGGTGCGCTGCCAAGGACTGCTTGTCCTGCCTTTGCCCAGGAACTCTTCCCACCCTGGTCTTCGCAAGCGAGACTAGAGGGCACACGCTGCAAAATCAGTCAGTGCCTCGTTTCCGTCCTCGGTAACGAAACCCCCAGTTTTGGGCTTCGAAGATTCCCTCTGCCAAACCTTCCTCTCCTCCCCGACCCCCAACAACCCCACCCATCCTTTACACGCCTGCTCACAAGTTCGTCTTCTGCACCAACTGTGGGTAGGGATGAGGTTTGGGGAGGGGGTGAATCCAGGAGTGGTCGAGATGGGTGGTGGGATGCTGGGTGGGTTGAAATTACAAAAGGAAGTTTCACTGGCTGCACGGAAGAATGGATCTGGTCTCCGATATATATCCAGACACACACAGAAACATCGGCTTGTCTGAATAATGAATCCCTGCCGTGAAACAGCAAAGCTATGAGTATGCGTGCGTGCATCCGTGAGAGAGCGTACGCGCTTTGGACATAGTCATCTCTCAGAGTTACTCCCTCCCCATCCCCTTTCCCCTTCCCTTCCCCTCCCACTTTGAGGAGGCCAGGCCAGACCGCCCCGTCAATCGGCCTGCCCGCCCGCTGCACGCGCAAGCGTCCTACCCGACGAACCACGCTGCCTCCACCGCCGACGTTGCCGCTGCCGCTGCTGCTGCTGCTGGTGCTGCTGCTGCTGCACATCGATTGTCACAAGGGCAGTGGCGGGGAGATGACACGCGCGCCGATCCCCCTCCCTCATCCCCCTCAGAGGAAAGCAGCTGACATTTTAGGGTTTACTCCCCGCCCTCACATCTTATGGAGAGAAACGGACCCGGCAGTTGAAGCGGTTTGTCTTAGACGCCTGCGTGTTCCGTGCAGTTATTTGGAAGCAAATAAGGTTTCACAACAGATCAGGACCTGGATGGTGGATGCTGGAGGATCGACGAGAGTTCTAGTCTCGCCCTCACGAGCCGTGCAAGACTGTGGAAGCGCTCGGTGCCAAGCCGCCCAAGACAATTATTTTTTTTGGGGGGTGGAAGATGCTGAGCTTCATCGAACGGCCGGAGCTGAACTGCTCTACCTCAAAGTAGTGCAGAGGCACAGAGAACATGTCGTCTTTGTCAAAATAATCCTAATTTCGCCCGTCTTGTGTTTTTCTAAAGTCTAGTTCTTTCATAATTTCCTGTAGGTAGTAGTTACTCTTAAAACTATGGGGATAGTGGCGGGGCTATTACAGGACCAAAAATTGTGTCTGGAGGTAACACGCACACAAACAAACAATATAACACACACACACACACACAAATGCACACAAAGTGAACGGAACAGCCTTATTGTTTTGTATGAAAACATCTACATATTTTCCCTCCTCTTAATCTATACTAGATAGCTGATTTTAAAAAAATCCCTGTCCCAGTGTTCAAGGAGAGTGCAATAGGAAAGAACAAGAAGACACTTAAAATGTAGCTTAACAGATAAAGGAAAAAAAAAGAAGAGACAAAACAAGCAGAAGCGAGGAGGGAGTGAGAGCTGAGGAAGAGATATTCACTTCGAAAAAAAGCTTTTACTTAGAGAAGGAACATCCACTTCCACACCAGCTGCAACAAAACATGAAGGAGAAAGAAATTTGTTTAAGCCTTCATAACCAAAGAAGCATGGGCGAATGTTTGATCAAGTGCTCAACCTGACGATTACATAAAAGCTTTGCCAAAGTTGCTAAAATATTCAGCAATAGTTGTCCCACTAAGAAAGGTCTTTCTACCATCTAAGGTCTTAATGTGAAGTCTGTGGTGTTGGACAAGCTCTTTCTGTTCATAGTGATATGTTTGTGTTATCTTGAGAACTGATCGGACAGTGTTCTATCATGGAAACAGCTTGTGATGTATTCCCACAATAACACACACACACACACGGACATTTGAGTGGGTTGGGTACAAACAAGACTAGATGGCTAAAACATGCCTGTGTGAAGCCTGATACAAATGGAAGAGGCCCCGGGCTAGGAAACGAACTCTAGCAGTTCTCCAATCAGGGTGCGACGTACCCCGAATGACAAACGGTGCTCAGGTAAACTGCATCGTTGACAGAAGCCACTGGATGCGTATCCAAGCCACAAAGCCGCTATACAGGTTTTCGATCTGCACACATCTACAGAACCCACGTGCCAAAGAGGAAGTGAGCCGATACAGTTTTCCCCCCGAAAACATCTTTTGAATTTTTTAAGAGATCTTTTCGTGAGTGCCGACGGAGGAACTGCAAAGAACAAAGCCGTCTGTAGGTGCTTCCTGCCAGAGTTTTGTCTTGCAGTTTTTCCTTCAATAGCTCTTCTACAATAGGTACCCCATAAAGCATGAGAGAGAGAAAGAGAGAGAGAAGCCAACACATAAGGTAAGTGTTCGTGCTTGAGCATTGAGACGGGTTCCGTGGGCTGTAAGAAATATTTCTTGCTGCAGTTAATGAACTATTTTATACTCTTGAAAGGCGGTAGAATAAGGAAGGTTCTACTTCATGTAAATTTAATCCTGTGGTTGCCATGGGGAAACTAAGATGGCGGAGGTTGTGGTGTCAAGCTGAATGCGTCTGTGTGAAATTGTGTGAGTCAGCAAAGAACTTTTAACGAGTTCTTTTAACAAAAAATAAATCATTAGGACATTTTTAAATTTAACAGAGCTTTAAACTAACCCAGGCTTTTCATACAATAAATTTCCTAGACAGATTCATGTGTTGCGCAGATTGGCAATCGGCTTCTTTTCCTGTGTTCTTTCCAGGCCATTAGAGTTTTCCAACTTTCTCTGAAAGGCAGTAACAAAGCAATGATTTGTATATGGAAACAACCTCATTGATAAATGGAAGACTGAGCAGACGGTTTTTCCTGAGAAACTTGATTTGCCCGTTCGTCTATTAAAGTATCAATGTCTTGCACTGCCAGACCCCTAATCAGCAAAACGACATAATCACAAAACATCACAAGCTCGAGTGAATGAACTTCGTTGTCAGACCATATCATCAGGGACCAGACAAGTCCAGAGTCAGTAGGCTAATTATAATTATTTTCCCAAGAAGATTTGCTGCTAACAGAATGACCAGGAAGCGACGAACAAGTCGACAAGAAATGAAAATTGCTTTGCCTTTGTCCCTTTACCAGTTTTTGTACCAGTTTTTACCAGAAGGTCGGGAGACGTGTCCAGGTTGGCAACTGCAGGTGAGATTCTTGATTCCTTTGTAGACAGCCAAGAGCGAACAGAGAAGAAGAAAATATTCTGCAGCTTTACACGTGGCGAACGTCCATCCTTACTCTAATCACGGACCCAGTTGGCGGAAACGCGAAGAAAAGAAAGTAAAATCCGCATATACAAAAAGACAGAGAAAGACAGACATAAAATAATGTTAAAAAAAATAACAGAGATTCGTGCCAATACACAAAGTCCAGCGCAAGGAAAGCAAAATGAAAAAAAAAATCTGAACTGAGCATGGATGAAAAACAATAAGACTTGTATGAATTCGACTTCAATTTAAATAACATCATCAGGAACATGTGTGTATACAAAGTCAATCGAAATACAATTGTCTCCAGCTTCAATGCTTGGCAATGTATAATGTGTAGTATGCCCAAGGTTCAGGCATATATAAAGGCCCTGGATACTTCTGTCGTAAGGTGGAATCGTTCCAAAGCCATGCCACCCAAACCTGAGTCAGTGCAAGGGTCAGGGTGAAAGTCAGAAAAAGGAAGGAACCATTGGTGTCCGGCCACAAAGACTTGGTCTTCACTTGCCAGCCTCCGTAGACAAGCATGGCAGCGTAGACCGCGAGGAAGAGCGGGTAAATCTGTCCTTCGGTCACCAAATACCTGCAAATAGTTAAATCATCATCGTTGTCGTCCTGCTCCTTCTCATCATCATCGTAATCCTGATCATCATTGTCTTCGTCATTAATTTCAAAGGATGATAAAATGTTAAAGTAGGAGTAATGGTGTAGTGTGAAGGAAATGAATGGTTACAGAGAATTGACTTACCAGTAGTACAGGGCACTGAAAATAAGCAAGAGCCACCATGCAGGCTTATATCGGGTGTCAGTCTGTCCCGCTGGTTGGAAACACCCCGTGTAGTAAAGAAGGAGGGACAGAAAAAACGGAACGTACCTGCAGGTAAGAAAAATGAAATACCCAACCGCATTTACAAAAACCATTTAACAACCACTCAAAAAATCAACCGAACTCTCACATCAAATAACATCGTGACTATTTCTTTTCTCAACGAGAGAAAAATGCGACTAAAGCTGAGTTACCCATTTGTTACCTCGTCCACCTGATATCAAACAGTTCAGGAATAAAATTCGTTTGTTCGTTCTTTGAGATACACCGTATATGAAGTACATAATATATGATTATTCAAAATAAAAAGTCTTGCAGAACAGGGGAGTAGATAAAGCTTCTTGCATTCAGGAACGAAAGAAAGAAAGCAGGTAAAAAATCAAATAGTCCGCAAATGTTTTATAATAGCTTACCACATGTAATGACCGATTTCTTCGTCATAAACATAGAGTAATTCAAAAGACTTCACCTGCAAAGTAAACATATAAACACAAGTCTTTCAGTGTAAAGAAGAATCTTGTTAAAAGTATTGTATGTAGATGTCTTCCAAGCAATGTTCAAGCCAGAAAAAAAAGTGCTTTCTCCTCAGTACACGAGAATGGCCTTATGAGATTGGGTAATTTAATTATTATTCTATGTTATCTGTTAATTAAGCAATCCTCTATATTTCAGATTTCAGTTTACTATAATTAAATACCAGAAGCCGTTGGGCCGACAAGGAACCAGATCGCAATTTTTCGCGAATTGCTTGCCTCTGTGGCACTAATTATGAAAATTCCGCACTTTCTGACCCTTTTTGGCAGTAGTGCAAAAGGGGAAAATATGTCTGTAAAATACAAGAAAGGAAGCTACTATTACCTTTTTCTACATGCATCATTCATTGTGCGTGAGGTTATAGGCGGCGTCCTAGTGAGAATCAATCGTGTGATGTGATAAAGCTCTTGGCCAGGCACTGCGAATCCGCTTCCGAGTGCGAACTAGCGGAGCAGTGGAGAAAGCGATCCACTGTTGCATACTTTATTAGAGATGTAGAGAACCGGTGGAGAAAGTACTCCCTAGAGCTGTATACTTTGTCAGGGATGTAGAGAACCAGTTGAGAAAGTACTTCGCAAAGCTGTATACTTTATGAGCACGTGCGTGCGCTCGTACGCGCATGCGTGTTCGCTGTGCGTTTGTTGTTGATGAAGTCCAGGTACTACAGGTACTACAATGCCGGCCATTTTATCGTTTAGTGCCAACTGATTTTCGCAAGATCAGTGTCATAACAATCCCAAATATTGCGGGTGAGCGTAGTTTCTCTCTTTATTACTGTGCAACTTTGTTACTGTGTGAGTATCGCGCTTTTCTATGGTAGTGTCAAGCAGAGATGCACATGAAGCTAACATTATTGCTGGAAGATTCAGCCGACTGATAATGCGTGAAAACTATATGGCTGCATTTTTGGTTTTCCTATTGTCTTTAAAGAGAGAACAGCTTTTTAACCCCAAACGGGAAACAAAACGGTCATATCATATCACAGTGGTAATGTGTGGAGAGAAAACATAATTGTCACAAGAAAATCGCTAACCACTGGCAGCAAAAAAATTAATAATAAAATAAATAAATATAAAAATAGCTTGCTAGCTTCCGACACGATTTTGAGAGAAGTCCATCACTTTACTGATCCCCTACTAGTCCCAGTCTTGTTTGTTTGTCTGTCCTTCCGTCTGTCTATAAAATTCTATGCTTTAGCTTCAAGAACCACGGAGCTCCTACCAGTTCAGGTGGACGCAGCTGTTTCATCAGTGGATTCTCGGCGACAGAGAGGTGGTTCAGATAACCGAAATGTTGCAGGCGGTGGTTGACAGAGTCGCCGACCAGGTGAATACTAGCCCCCATGACAAAGGTGATGACAGACAGGTAAGTCACCGTGCTAGACAGGTTTCGCTTGCTTCGCTCCTGTAACTGTTTCAGAATTGACAACATTGTCCCAAGCTTAACACATTGAAAAAATACTTCAACCTTAACTTCAACTTCATTTAATCCTTTTCCTAGTATCATTCTACATCTAATATAGAACATCGTTATATCTAAACTATACAGTAAAATATATCAAACAATACAGAAAACTCTTTATCTGATTTGATCAAGGCAAGGGCTGACATCCCACAATTTTAGCAAAGGTGACATTATTTTCAGAATCATCAGCCAGGACGACAGCCATATTATTCAATGCAGACGAACGAGAATGAAGGGAAATATAAATCACTTCAGGCAATCAGCGAGTAAACAGATTTTTACGATTATTGGACAAGCCTGGTCTCTTTGAAAGATACTGTTGTGGCGAATGCATCACCTACAAGTTCGTTTTCGCCAATACAGCATCGTTTATGTGTACAAACACTGTGCTCACCCACCTTTTGAACACAAAATGCCGTTCACAGCCTGTAATGACGGAACAGGATGTGAAAATTTCCACGCCTATTGATTCTTTGTCTCATAAAATAGCTTTTTTTCTGTATTTTATTCCTAACTTGATAATGGGTATGGGAAGTGTTTCATGAGGTGAATGACATGTTCGTAGGCATTTCTGGAAATGATCTCGGCTGGGTTGCATGTTACCTTATTCCGTTCCAAGATAAAGGTTATTAAAAAGGCTGTCTTTGAAGGGTGAACGAAACCTGCGGACATTTCATATCCTAGTATTGCCCACTACGTGTTACTAGTATGGTAGTTATAGAAGGTAATTGGAATGGAAAATTAGTCTTCAATGAGAGGCAGTGGCGCTCAGAAATTTCGGGTTGTCAAGCAACCGTTTACTTATAATCACGTTTCAGGGCTTCTGCTAAGGCTAACTTCTTTGGGGTCCCAGGGACCCCTTCTTCAGATTTTTAAGGGGTCCCTGTTCTTCGCCCAGATTTGAAGGGGACCCCATTGACGAAAATTGAAGGGGTCCTCCGAACTTTTAATGCGTACTGTACGCAATTTTTTGCGTAAGCAGAAGCCCTGGACGTTTAAAAAGCTGTCAGGTAGCCATGTTGTGATGTCGAGTGTATTATTTAAATCATCGAACACGAATGTGATCCTAACTGAACGCCGAGATCATGGACCAAGCTGTGTTTTAGAAAAGATTATAATTTAACGGTTTATTTGAAGACCAAGATTTTGAAGAGAAACGATGCAGAACGTTGGTTTCTATCATTTAAGCCACACAGACCATTTCACTTGCAGTTTCCTTTCATGCGCTTGGTCGAGGAAAAGACTTCTGTTAGTTCGAGGATTGTTCAGAAGTGTTCCAAGAAAACTTGTCCGCTCAGCAGGAGTAGGTTACTGATTTATAAGATGAGGAATAAGGTAGATGACAGGTGTTGTTGGGTGAGGTTGGGTCCTTGACACAGTGAATCCCTCTCAGATCATTGATTCCACGGCTACTATATGCTATTCGACCTTTATCTTCCATATATCTTCTGTCTTCAACAAGGGAGTAGAAGGCTTTTCAAAGCAATTTATGAGCTACTGCGGTTCTTTTCAACAATGAACTCTTGGTACAGAAGAAAGAGAAACTAAGATACAGATTTTACAAAATTTAAATTTCGTCATTGTGCTGATCACACAGACCGTGGAACTAACGACCTTTACCACCACAAGGGGTGTTTGCAGTTGTAATGCCTCCATGGTTCCCTATTTGTGCATGCCTGTGCGATTAAATTAAGAAAGAACCTTAATTTTTTTTAGAAAATGTAAGTCTTTTATTTACTCTACGTATTGACCTGTACTTGAAGTACGAACTCCTGTCAACGATTCTCGCTACTCATACCTTGAGCAAACAGAATGGAGTGATGATGTTGTAAGCCATGTGAAAATAGTCCCCGATGCTCGGGCGGTCAAGCGGGCTCCATCCCACGGGAACGAACAGCTGCAGCGAAAGATCGGATCTGATAGCAGGAGAATACATTACCAGGTGCGCGGATAGACTGGCACATTGAACAGCAAAAAATATGTCGATTTTAGGTGGACAGCTATTTCCCAACAGGCGGGTAAATGATCTGAAACTTCCACTCTAGCATTTTCCTGACCTCGCATAAAAAAGACACTTCCCTGGGAGAGAGATGAGAATATGCGTAGATAGTATATCCTATGTAACTGAATGATCAGTAATAATTTATGGAGATCATTTTCCTACTTAACAGAAAGCTCAACGCTTAAGGAAAAAGGCTGATAGAAGAAGAAAGACAATGCACACAATTAACACACATAGAGACCAAATCATATCTGAAAACAAGTGGACATAAAGATATCAAAAGACATAAACACAAGACAAACATACAAAGTGTGTTGGTTGAAGAAGACAAAAAGGAGACGGACACAATCTTACATGCAGACAAAGACCAAAACATGTCAGGAAATGAATGGACAGAAACACGGCAACAGACATAAACACAACAAACCATGGACACAAACTACAGTAGAGGGGGATAAAGGCTGGCAAACAGTGCGAGTAGAGATGGCTGAGCTTGAGGGTGAGCTTGAGGCTTTAGTCTTGACTTCATGCACACGGACTCAGGACTGCAGGTGGTAACATGCATGTTCCAAAGGCGACTAAGAGACGAGAGACTGCAGAGCACGCGGCTTCCAAATCTGCTTCTCACAAAAAAAAGAGTCCTATCAAACACCACAAAGCAATAAACGAAGGTTTATTTCCTTCTTTTCATCTTTTTTTTCTTTGTTTCCCAACTTTGAGGGTTATGTTCGCCTTTTTACACTGGTGCTGCCTTAAGAAAAGAAGGAAGGAAGAAATGTAGAAGAAGTTAAGAGAGGAAAAAGAAAGTGAAGGAGGAGCAAGAAGCAGTCTTTAATGCTTGGCAAACAGGGTGCAGTAATGAAATACACTTGACTGGTATGAATTCACTCACAGCGGCAATGGGTCGACCAAAGTCGAAGATCCAGTTTTCCAGCGCCAGGACCAGCCAGATGTCCCAGTGAAAGCGTTGCTTCCCGATGGAGGATTGATTGTTAGACTGATTTACCTTCCTTCACCGAGAGACCGACAAGTTTATGTCACAACATGATTCTGCAGCTAGCAACGTGCATACATGGGTTCGGTAATGTATCTCTCACATACACACGCACCCACACACATACGTATATGCATACACACATCTAGAAAGAATGTAAAGGGAGCGAAGAGCGAAATGTCAAGAGCAGGTAATGAAGATGGAAGGACTTGAGTGCATGAGATTGCAAAAGTAATAAGCGGAAACATAGAGCTTGAGATGAAAAAGAGTGGCGATCATTCTCCCCTCTACAAACACCTGTCTTTGGAGACTCCAGTGCCACTGGTCACCCGTCTTCGTCGCGACATCGACATTGTGCTAGGTGTCGAGTCTGCCATCCTCGTGTTCAACGTATACTACGCGGATCCAGCTGCAGAGGTACGAAGTGAATCACAGCAGATTCCCAAACTGTCGGTCTACCCAGTTCGAGTCGACCTCGTTTTGGCCAATCTGAAGGTAAGATAACACTGTCCTGCCTAAAGGTTGTCCAGATACCATGAAGACTGTACTCAGGCTTATCGTTAGCAACAACTTTGTCTTGCTGGCTGGCCGACTGATAAACTCGCTGTCATACTCAACATCTGTATCTACAATTTTGTGGCACAGTGTGCTGTTCTTGCACGTCCATCAATGTGTTCTTCTCTTCACTTTCGACTATTCAGGTAATCATCGGATTATCTAATTGTGAAAGATGTTACTATTGCTTATAAAGAAGAGCGTGCGTGTTCCAAGGAAGAACTGTGGATGCAGTTGTTTATAAACGGATAAACTACATGCGTGTAGTTATATCCTTTGCGTATGTGCTTGAGAGGCTGAAACCACCAAGGAAATTCCACATTTTCGATTTACTCAACAAATTTAACGAATCTTTGAGACCAAGTAAATGTTCAGGATTTTGTTTTACACTGTTTTTACCCATATGCAGACAAAACCAAAATAGCACCATAAGACATTTGTGCATATGTTGTCAAATTTATTCATCTTTTATTTTCCTTTGCAATACCAGCATTTTTTTTTAAATTTTTTTTTGCGTTTAACATGTTAACATCAAACGATATAGCTGATGAGCAAAAAGACTATGAAGTTATCGCACAAAATATGATGCAAGTGGAAAGTTTAACAGGTGATTCACTGTAGCACAGAGTCGATGTAGGCAGTGCTGAAATCAATGCTGTTAAAGGTTAGCTTTAACTGTTGTCCGCTGATTGGGCTACCTGTAGGCACACACTGTAAATTATCACATGTCATTGTGTCGTTTCAACTGCTTCAGCAACTACTTTCAACAAGTTTAAAACTACATTCTATAGAAACATCACACTGCAAAGATTGGGGAAAAAAGTATATAAATTACTTCTTCACTCACAAAAAATCTTGCTGTTTTATGAGGTTATTGAGGTCTAAATTTACTAGGCAGGATTAAAAAAAAAGTGATTGGCTGATTGCCACTTGGTGCAATGTTTCAAAAAAACCTGAAAGGATCTTGTTGCACAGAAATACTGCAATGAACCGGCTAATACCATGCATCATGTGCAATTGGCAGGATGCACTCTTGGAGCATGAAATGTTTAAACGACTTGTGTGCACACAGATGAATGAATGTACGCCCAATCCCCCAAAATCATGTCCATTTCTATATGCTTGTCTCTAAGACTGCTTCCAGATAACAAAAATTTCATTGTATAAAGAATTTGTGCTGTGGCGTTTTAGAGTTAACAGATTCAAGCCACACAAGTGCCGCAGAATCCCTCAAAGTACACTCCATTTATAACTGCCCCACATCCAAAGTCATTTTAAATGCATAAATATGATGCTGTACTCATGTTGACCGTGTGGTTCTCTTTTCACAGTTTCCAACAACTATCATTTATGAGTAAAATGCACTGACTTTCTAATAAGACATTTCTGGCAAAATTATATATCTTCTTTAAGATCTCACACCATCACTTGAGTTTGTTTCCAACTGAAAACATTTATCACCCAACTTGTTTTGACAAAGCTAAATCCAAAATTTATATGACGTCAACATACACAATCTGAACTGTATTTTGAAAAAAAAAAAAAAAATTGGATGAGGACTTTCAATTGGTTTTGTGCACGGGTACTGTACTTGAAATTATATTCTACAGTGGGGAAAATGGGATGGGAAAACATCTTTTTTCACAAGCATTTACAGAAATATTTGCTCATGGGTAAGACAACCTGACTTTTCGAAGGCCTTTTTAATCACTACATTTAAGAGTGAATAATGTTTACTCATTTAGATGCTGAGTATGTACATTTCTGAATTTACATAGAAGAAAACCAATAAGACAAACTGTAAAAAAGGCAGCAAGACATTTTTTGCATTTATATGACATTATTTTCTTGCTGTTTATATCACCAAATTCTCTTCAATACAAGTGCTCTCAGGAAAGTCAAAAACCGGTGTTAAGAATGTCAACCTTTGCTGCAAGTAAAGAAACATTAAAAAATATAAAAAAAGGGGACAAAATTTCACCTAAAGTCACCCTCCTATTTTGAAGCATTATACGGAATCCAGAAGAAATTACTCAAGAAGGGAGGTAAGAGAGTGGCTGATGACTGAGGGTATGAGCGATCATAATGAGTATAATAAATAATGTAGGAACAATATTGTCAACCACCCATTCAAAGGAAACATACACACCTGCTGTATATCCACTGTGATGCCCACTTTCTGTGTATGAAAATATCATCTTCTCATAGTCAATGCTTTCAATGTCACAATGATAAAACATGCAAGGCAACTCTACAATATCTGTAATCTGGTTAGGGAATGAGATGATCACATTGAAAATGATGGTTGAATTATTCACAAAACCAAAGCTGATCAATATGGGAAGCTGGTACAAGATTGCACATGTCTATCAACACCAAAAATCAGTCACGCATTTGTTGGGTGAAGAAAAATATAATTTTGTAAAAATTAACATGACTTTTTTTTAAAGCTAAATGACTAAGAGTCTGTTGTTACATTTTCTTGACATGCATTGTCTGTGTGGACTGTTTAATCCTACATTCTAATGTCATGTATTCATAATTATTTATAAAACAAGAGAGTGTTATCATAACAATCTACCCTGAATTTACAAAAATTCTTATTTCATTTTCTGTTCAACATCAGTTCTGTTAATTCAATTAAAAGAAAAATCCTTTCCCAAAACACTTAGCAGCAGTGCTAGTTAACATAGACAACAAGTATAAAGCTCTGCATGTTTTGTTATGTCAAACATCTTGTTAATCCATGGAAATAGCTTAAAATAAGGCAATACATCAACATCACTTACATGGATGGACATCCATACTTGTTAAATTTATCTATAGCCAAGTTAAAAAAATTTCATTCAAATATTAATTCAAATTTAGCATGTGACACAAATTCCAAAGCTTTTTAATATTATCTTGACGTTTTCAGAAGCAATTTTTCTGATAAAACTTTAGTGTACCATATTTCAGACAGTAAGGACAAATCAATTTGGTGGATTCAAGTTGAGCAACAAAGCCACAGAAAAAATGAAAAGTCTAAAACTAATCTTGACCTTGATTTATTTATTGCACTTTAAATTTGAACATTTTGAGATAAATATTTATGATCTTTGTGAACACACACACACAGAGGCATGCATATCCTTAGGAATAATAGGGGAAATAACTGGGAAAACAAGGGATAGAGGTTCTTTATCCTACATTTAGCAAAGTATAACAACAAAGTAATAGCAAATTATAGTGGCACTATTACTACAAACACTTTGTAAGCACTTGGAGTGGGTACTTGTTTGATTGTAAAAAAGTGAGTGAAAAAAGGTAACGAGGAATGTCCCACATCAGCTGCTAAAATAAAATATACAACAATATCGCTGGACTGCTGGAAAATATGGATCACACACCGAAAAAAAGATGCTGAACAAGTAATAAACACCTATGGCTAGAGATCGTGTCCCTGCATAAGATCTAGCTCTGAGAAACCAAAAGCATCACTTCCCCTCTAAGGTTGCTAGCGACTAGCCTGTCAAACAGGCTTATCAGGCATAGGTTTCCTGCACCAATAATCTATTCTGCACATGAGAACTAAGAGAAGTGACTTAAGTTTTCATGGTACAAAAACAAAATATAACACAAGAATTGAATATTTCCACAGATCAGAAAATAAATAGCAAGAAGCTTTTAACACACAATATGATATGAAACAATGTCTTGGAGATAAGCACAGATGACAGTCAAAACACAAGACATGATATACCGTGACAGTCAGATTAACCAAAGTAAGGTAAAAAGTACTTGTTTTCTGCAGATTAAAATACTAAGCAACAGTATTTCCTCCTGACAGCTTTATGATGCAGTGATGTCTGCAGAAGAGATGTGTCATCTTTACTAAATGCAGCAAAATTATAATCATCCAGTCCAAAGCCAATGCAATACCATCAGCACAAAAATAGCAGTTGATAAAGCATATGAAATGTTCACAATAACTTTGGCAGAAAAAAATATTCTTTTGTTTATTTAAAAAAAAACTTCACAGAAGCATCAGGAAAGACATTTTTTTAATGTGATAAAAATGAACTTTGATAACACCTTTACTTACTGTAAATAACACAAGAAAGCTTTTTCTCTCTCACTCACACAGAAACACAACTAATAAAAAGATGAGGAAAAATGGATATTCCAGTTTTTTCCCTACAAAGATCAAACCCAAAAAGACTAAAGTTTTTTAAAGTTTTATGCATTCTTTTATGGTAATAACATATTCTTATGTATATATTGCAACATTTTTTTAAATTTTGCAAGTAAATACTAGAAGCACTTAAATGACTTTAAAAATCTGTTTAGTAAATTAACGTCAGTACATTTTGCATTTACTGTCAACTGGCAAAGGCAGTTTGATATTTAACCGTTAACTATACTGGATTGAAACAAAACGGATCAAATGAGATATGAGAATAATAACCAAGGAAGGCAAGATAGACTTGACACTGCAAGTAATGCTCCTAAAATGGGGGTCATGGCAAACTAAAATCTACTAAAATGGGTAGAGGGGAGAAATCCATGGAGATGTCATGTCACATAAAACGTTTTGATGCATTGAAACTATACAGTTATAAAACCCATTTCAAATTCATTTACCTGGAAGTATTTTGTATAATTATTTACCCAAACAAACTGAGCTTGCTATTGCACAAGGCAACTGTTATGCATCTGACAACAACTGCATCGTTGATTAAGGGGTCGAGGTGGTATAAGATCAAGATCTTCATCATCAGGTTCAAGGTCAAGATCATAGCCATCTTTTATCAGCTGTTCAGTAATTTCCTTCTGAGCTGCTCGTGGCAAACGTGGCAGATCAAATTCATCTTCTTCACTAGAAAAAAAACAACAACAGAGAATAATGTAATTAAGGAACTTCTAATATAGAATACATAAAATAAATGAACTGAATTTTAGAAAACAGACTGAGTACACAGTCATGGTGTCAAAAGACAAAACCATATAAATTGGTGTTCTTCATAAATCTCAATAATGAAATAAAAATAAAATGCTCTATGCAACACGGTAAGAACATAAACATGGAGCCTACATTCTGAACAGAGACATGCAAAAAAAACTCTAAACTACAGTGTTTGCCTTCACCTTAGAGTGTAACATGAAAGCAATTAATCTGGGCATTAATTCTTGCCTTTCATCTGACATAATGGTGACTAATGGCTGCTGGTCTGGTGAGAAAGGTAAAACATCTTTGTCTTTCACCCTATTGGTACTTGCAGAAGGAACTTGCAGTCTGCGAAAGCAGAAAAATATT
>SRHC01001002.1:59603-99629 GCA_004794325.1 Pomacea maculata
AGTATGAAGGACCAGCCTGAATGGTTTGCGTTTTTTGCAGATATCGGTACATATAGGTGATATAAACCTAACCAGTAAATCTCAGCCTCCAAAACCCATCCGTTAATTAATCATCCGCTAGCAAAGTACACGACTCGCACCTGCGATCAACAAGCTCAGGTAATATTGTACTACGTACGAATCACAGTATACACAGGAGGACCTGTCTATAATACCAGGCATGTGGTTTCGTCTCACCACCGGTCTGTGAGTGCAATCCAGTATATACTTACATGTGAGCGTGTGTAAGAACAAGACGGACACAGTTTCTAGTGAGGCAGTGAGAAAGAGAGGATGTAGTGCTGGTTTTACTGGTGTGTGTGTGCTTTGGGAAGTTTGATCTCTTGGGTTATTAACTGGAGTGGAAATAACACGTAGATGTCAGCCCATGCCTATACATAAGCTTATATCTGATTATTTATCTGTAACCTTTATAATAATACAGAAGTTTTTGTCAGCATAAGCCATTAACACATTGTCACCAAAATTATTCTCATGCAGGATTTGTTTCTTAATACCTCTTTTGTGCCAACTTTCAGCACAGCGCCATTCAGTCCATAATTTACATTGGGGTAGAGAGTATTAGCTGTTTTCGTAGAGATGTCAGCTGCGACAGAAGAAAATTGACGTCCTCCGGGTGTCCACAGTAAAGTTTTGAGCATTTTGGCAGTGGTCTGAAATCACAAGCACTCACAATACCCTCACTGGATGCATGTTAATGTTAAATACCTTCTGTACCTCTAATTATACTGTCTAATGTGGAACTATGACAAAATTTGCATCTGGCTATTTATCATTTAAACAATTTTCATGTCGGCAAATCAAGCGTGACTACCATATATCTCCAACATGTCAACTTTATCTCTAGGACATGCTTTGACTTCCATTTCACCATCGATTTTGAGACAGTTGCAAATATATTTTTGAAAAAAAAAATCTTACAAATTTGTGATGACAATAAAAGTGGTCGTGAACTTGAGACTTTTAATGTATTACAAGTTTCTAATGTCACTTCAAAAAATTATACCACGGATCTGACTTTAAAAAGAGGTATAACTACAAGGCATATTTTTTAAAGGCTCTCCATGATTAAATAATGGTCGTAGAAGCTTGTAATACAGTAAAATATTTCACGAATACTGAATTATTGACTATATGTAATAAAAGAGGAATGTTGCCTTAACGGAGGAGTATGATCCTTTTGTTTCTTACTAACCTGAGTACTGGGCACAAACACCGCAAAATTGTTGATTTGAAGCTGTTTGACATCGATGGTCTCCAGGAGGTCAAAGTCAAGCACACATAACCAAAATGCCTCCCACACCATGGACGAAAAAGGACCAATCAGATCAGGGATTTTTCGCACCTGCGGAGGAAAAAAAAGTACTAACTTATTAGAGCCACAAATTCAAGTTCTTGTATACTCGAGAGTTTGCGCTGACATGCATTTAAAGATAACAAGCATGTCCTAATTCATGCATGCACGTGTTTTCAAACACGTTTTTCCTTAAATTCAGCATAATTTATCTTCTCACCACTTCCAGCGCAGCTTTCTGATGGTCTTTGGTGCCGAACAGAAGAAAGTGCTGTGAGATCAAGGACTTGGATAGGACATCGTTGAAGAAAGCTGGAATTCTGTTGTATATGTTTAGTTTGGTAGGGTAGTGTTCTTGGGTATGTTCCAAGAAGAGGTCCAGCATCTCATCTTGTTGCACAAAGATACAACAAATATTGAGATTACTTGAAAACAAAGGTTCGGGAAGGCTTCTGACGCGAGAAATACATTTAACAGACTAGGCCCTGCGTTCCTCCTCCTCCTCCTCCTCCTCCTCATCATCATCATCATCATCAATCACCAATCAATCAATAATCATCATCAATTAACAATCTTCATCAATCATGATCAAATCATTATGATAATCATTATTAGTTTTTTTTTTTGCTTAAACAATGCTTGGAGCTTGAAAACATACTTTGGTCCGAGACTACCACCATTTCTTTCCACTGGAGAAGCTGAACAGTTTTCACCATGTACTCTGAAAAAGATGAATTACTTCGCAAATATACATTTATAAACGCCCATCGTTGGATGTTATAGAAAGATTTGATGTCTAGAAGCATTTTAATTCAGTACTTTTTAGCCTTTAACAGCTGAAACCCGAGTCATTTTTTAACTTAAAGCGTAGTCTCTGGCAAGATTTTTTTTTTTATAAACTAAACAATCTGACAATCGAGAAGGTCAAAGGAAATCCTTACCGACTACCTCACTGCCTTCAGAGAAGAGGATCGGTTTTTCATTTTGCTTCATAAACTTGTTATGTGCTCCAGGTATGTTTGAAACGTTAAAGCTGTTTGCTTCTTTGGTCAAGAAGCACGTGATCACAGGAGTTATGACAAGGAGCAAACTCCCCATCTTTCATGCAGTTCTGTGTAAAACAGGATACTGAGCATGGGAATACGACGGATGTAGATAGAAAACAGCCAACCCTGACATGGCACCAAAGCGCTTCACAAATATTCTAAACTAACCACAATGCTAGTGTCGTGTAATTTATAGCGCGTGCATAGAAAACACACAAGAAGCTAAATGCTCAGACGAAATCGTAAAATTCAACTTCTAAAAGCGTTAATAAAATAAATTAATAAAATTCTTTCTCATTGTAAATCACATCTTTTGTCTGCAACGCGCTTTCAGTAACTGAAATGTTTTACTTTTCAGACATTACCAAATAAAAAAGTAAATAAAAGAAAAATAGGAGAAAGAGAGAGATACGAACCTCCAAGGCTTGGTAAAGTGTAGGCGTAGAATGAAAGTGGATGCAGACGCTCAGTCTTGTGCTTAAATACTGAACATCCATCTGTGACTTCATATTGTCATATGGTTTTCGTACAAAATGTTTGCGTGAAATGCACGGTGTATTTAAAGAACACTTACTTCACTGGTCTGGTAAATCACATGCACTTGCACGTACAGGAAGCACACCTTTCACAAACAGAGATGTCACATTTTTCACGGATAATGATTGCTACTGTCTAGTTTTAAAACATGGGTCTAACAAGTTTGCTGATGGAGAGTTCTTTAAGAGAATGCATTTGTGTTTGAAAAGTTGTTACACTGTTGTTTGGTAGCTATACATAAAAATATGCTTATTTTTCTGCATATCAGCCTTAAATGAAATTTATGCAAAGAGAATGAGTGTGTGACATTCTTGTCGTCAGTTTGGGGAGGCGGGGAAAGCACTGGCGTCCGAACTGAGAAGCGCGGTGGTTCGAGACCCATGTTCCGGAGCAAACTTTCATCAATCGACTCACCTGTCGAAAATGATTTTCTTACTAAATAGAGGATTGAAGTAAAGCAGTAAGAGTACACAACCCTTTAAAAAATATCTGGCCCATAGAAAAGTGTCGTTTTTAATTCCATCTTCTAATTTCCTAAAAGGGTTTGAAGGTGACCTTTCCTTTACCTTTAGAATGTATAAAGCCTTGCGTGCAAACAAATATCTTATTTTAGTTTCTTGTTGTGAAACAGCACTGAACTGCTGTTAATGTAGCTACAGACTTTTTGTCTAAGCTTCTTTATGTTTTATATGTTGCTGCAATGCAAGTATTGTTTAGCCTTGGTAATGAAATCAAGGAATACTACATTATGAAATGGTTGCGTGTGTATGCATGCGTGTATGTCATTGTGTCCAGATATATTTATACACTTTTATACTTGTGCTGTTCTGTTCATGCGTGTCAGGATAAATTTTTTAAATGTTTATGTGCACTTGATTGATTACTTTTATAGGACCTTTGAATTAACGTTGTCAGGAAAGAAAAAAGATCAACAAGGAATAATGGGGAAATATGTTATGTCAAAGATAAAGTGGATTTAACCAAAATAAAGAAGAAAAACAGATTTCTAGAATTTAACTTAATATAAGTACAAATATAAATGTCATGCTGCAAAACAGTTTGTTTCTTGAATGTTCCTTGCCACTCAGATAAACGCAATAAACAAAAGCTGTAAACCTGACATGCACCCTGGTAACAACATCAACTGCAACATCACATCGTCAGTAAAGACCATGACATCGGTTTGAAGTGAAAACAAACACTTTTTAAAACTGAAACATTTTATTGGCTTTCTCTGCATTGTACTCATGAAGTCTAATATTGTATTACAGGCGGGGGCTGTCCTCAGTTACAATTTCGTTGCGCAGCTGTGAATCTGTTGCCTACAGCGCTATGTACAAGAAAAAAAGGATAAAATTTGCATATAATGAAGTCAAGTTCCTCGTACAGCATGGTCATGTTAACCACAGATGAACATTTGCAATGTAAACAAGCCAGCGATAAATGTGATTTGCATATTTCTACGCGGAATGAAGTTTATGAGGCGGCTGATAACTGGCTTCTGTACACAAAAGAAAACAAAACCTCAAAACAATTACAAAAAGTTGCTTGGTTTTCGTGCACGAAAGTAAAAGCGGGTTAGCATGGACCTGCATGATGGCACCGACTACAGGCAAGTACAAGCTAACGGTCTACTTGTCATCCAAAGCCCCAACAGCATGATTCGTACCGAGGATGCGAAACGATTTCAATAATTAGGGATAATTTTGAATTTACTTCAGATGTGTGTTTAGATGACTTCAGCATAGAGATGTAACATACACTGTTTCTGATATATTTTCCTTAAAAAAAAAAACAAAAAAAAAAAAAATAAAATAACCAACAACTGATAATTAAGAATATATGCACTGTCGTTGCAACCATCATAAAATGTTGTATATGTGAAGACTGCCAACTGGTAATAAAAATGGTAGTTGAACTGAGAAAGAACATGTGGACAAATAAAATAGGATTGTTTGGAAACACCTAACAGAGCCCATTATCAATAAGTACCGGCGTATGTATTATGTTGAACTTCCTGAAGTACTGCTTTAATTCTTCAAAGTAACCTTACATTAAGATAGAAGGACATTAATAATTTTTAAATATGTCAACTTCGCCTGACATTTTCTAAAATGCAGTTATAGATCACTACAGGCCGACATCCCATTTCTTATTATTTGCAAGCTCGCTGCACCTGACATCGAAAAGCACAAAACATTTATTTCCCACGGATGTATTTCTGGTTAACAGCAGTACACGAATTTCAACGACGCTAATGTCAAAGGTCAAAAGGAATGTTCAGAACCAAGAAAGAACTGAGGCATGAATTTCCTGAGTGCCAACTGAAGTCTTGTCCATCGCTCACAACAGGAAGCACACAGTCTACATTCTAAGTCGTAACAATTCTTGTTTCCAATGAACAAGAAAGAGAGTGTTTTAAGAACCTGGTCACCTTGTCATCATCAACCCACCCGTCACTATCTGCTCAACCCTCGCTGGTCTTGGAAATTAGATGCTAACTTTTTGATGGGGAGCATCCCGTGGTGCCAGCTTACCATTCAATTCGACATTCGTGACATTTTTTATTTCTTGGTATCTTTAACTTTTTTTCCTTCCATGTATCTGCTGTATCTCGGAAGATATTCTTGAAATGTCAAGCGATAGATTATATCTATTTGCTGCAACATCATAGCTTTAAGGACATGAGGTATTGCGAGATGTTTGGAAATAAGACAATGATGTTGTACATGGCCTGACATAGTCCTACAATAAGCGGGTGTGGGTGCCTAAAACACATTCATTTATGGATTATGTATAATTTGCCAGATCTGCTTTATTATTATGCGTTTTCTTTGTCTATATTTACATTATAATAAGTTAACTTTGAGCTCAAATATTAAAAGAAAATGATTGCTGGGACAAACAGACAAAAAGGTTATCAAAAGTTATCTGAAGACAATGACTTTGAGCAGAAGTGTGCTTGGCCCATTTGTTGTGAAACTTAAAGCTCTAGTTTAATTGAAAGAGGGAGATTGTTTTAAAAGAATTTTCCAATCTGATGATAAAAAAATAAAGCTTTATTGGTGCTAGACTATGAAAGTTTGTTAATATGCCGACTATTTTCTTACATGAGCCAGCAGCGATTTCTCAAGCCCTGCAAACCAACACCATTTCTTGAACACGAGACATCAGCCAGATCCATGTCGGAGATGCGAACCAACGAATATACCTTGGTTGCCAGGGCTTCATGATGGTGACTAACCCTCTAGTGAGAACACTCACTAAATTGAAGAGTTCACGCGCCGCAAACGTTCTGAAAACTTACAGAAATGTCATTAAAAAACCTTTTTCAATTACAAATTGTAGCAATGTTGGTTATAGATACTTTCCCGGCGCAGGTGACACCTACGGCAACATTTTTCTCGATTTCTTAACTTGGTTAAATTAAAGCGTTTTTTATTTAGTCAGTAAGGCACATCATTGTCCTGAAGAATACTTTTAAATGGACAGGTCATGATATTGAGGTGTTTTTAATAGTTGCATGCCTCAAACAGCTTTTCTGGCTTAACACCTCTCGCAAGCACAGCTTTGTGTTCTATCAAAGTAATTTCTAGATGTTTTTTTCGGATTTATGTTAGTGTCAGCACTTGTTTCTCCTTGCATTGGTTGGTTACTTTGATGGGAAAGGGTCTTAACCTAAAGGTCAGTTTGTATTATGAGGGGAGTGGGAAGAGTAGGAAACGGAAATACCCGGAGAACAGAGAGTGTCCCGAGACGAAATCTGAACCCAGGGCCTCTCATTACAATGTTGACAAGCGTGAGTTTTAACTACTACACTAAGCAGGAGCCCCCTTGTGTCCCCTCCCTTAACTTCTGCATTCTGTCTCCTTTTACAGAAACTTAAAATTTTAAATATAAAGCTACAAGAAGATATTATCTTCAGAAGCCACTTTTTTCTGAAAAGTTTGCATTATTTTCGTTTGGTTTGACTGTAAATAAAGGTGCAGGTGTTCTATTTACCATCGTAAGACAAACAGCGCACACATTGAATGAAAGACAAGTTGTGCAACTACATTACCTCCCTTTATTAACTATTGTATTCATTATTTTTCTCTTTGTTGCTCGCTAAAAAAAAAGTTGGAAAAATGACCATAGCTTTAGAATCAATTGTTTTCAGAGATCGCGACAATGGACAAAAAGTATTTGGCATCAGCATTAAATATTCGATGCTGACTAATTCTCTCTTGGTTGCAGAGTGCCGTCTGCGAAATGGCATTCCTCTTGGAACATTTTTCTTGAATAATCTGGACTCGTTTGAATTGATGTTGGTGGTATTTAAAAAAACCGGTTGAAAAGCCTCTGGCAAAAGTTTTTTCTGAAGTTCATCCTGTCGGATTAAGAATTAGTTATCTCCCCTAAGGCATATGTGACGGTTACCGCCACATTCAGCTGTAGTTCGAGTATATTTGTATGTAATGATGCTTTTTGATACTCTAAAGATTGATGCGTTTGAATAAAACTGATCTGCCAAACATCCAGAAGCCAGTTATCTATCTTTGAGTTCATAGAGAAATATCATCAATCAAGGTGATATGAAAAAAATCAATTAAAGGTGTAAAATATAACAAAGGATATTGCACAACTTTCCAAAATCTTGCACAAATCTGGAGACTACTTCGCTGATTTTTTTTAAAAAAAACTGAAGCTTGGTGATGTAGCTAGACTAACAAAAGAAACAAAGCATCATCAAAGCTGTCACTGATATTGAAGAGAACCAAACATATTTCTTACGGTTCATACGTAATAGCCGACGACTATTAATTTTTACAGTTTCCTGAAACGATTATATACATATATATGAAATAAGTAAACATTTGAAGTGGATTGTCGGAAAAATGTTCTTTAACAATCAACGAGGATGTTTCAAACAGAGGGCAGTTCCACCTGCATCATTTCCGCTCGAACTTCATCTTCTTCCCCCTCACCACCTCCTAATTTGAGGAATCTTTCCCATGCATTTTTATCTCAGAACATACATTCCCACAGCATTCAAATACATTTATGAATACATAAATACAGACTCGCACGCACCATCACCTGTTTTGAAAACGAAAAGAACAAGTCCTAACTACTTTGACTTAGCCGTGATCGTTAACCGAGCGCTCTTCATGACGAGGACAACCTCAACAGCAACAATCCTATTGTTCCAAATGTTCCTTTTGCATAGACTTGCACTGTCCTCTGTTTACTTTCAACTTTTACTGCAGCTGGCTGCACCAGACCTGTTTCCGATCCGCCCCCCAAAAACATGAACATGTTGACATTGTTACCTTTTATTTATTTTCGTCCTAAGAATATTTCCATACAAGTTGCCTTGAAAAAAAATTCTGTTAATGGTACATGCAGAAACGAACCGTGTGTCTGAAAGATCTGTCCTCGTTCAGGGATGTTGATGTTGCTGCATGTAACGATGCCGTGAGCTGCGTGTAAAGCTAGTGCAGTCATGGTTCGGATCCGTGCATGTGACCAACCACCAACAATAAATCTTTTCGGGTGCAGACAGAAATCCGTTTGGGTTCCGGGTGTTCAACTCTTGCTTTTTTAAATCTACAAGTGGAAACGGCATGGTGTAATCTAAGATCTAATTACGACTTTAATAATCAAGAATAGCAAAAACAACACAAGGAAAAAAAAATAAAACAAACAAACAAACCCCTAAACAAAAGTCATGGATAAATATCAGACATTGCTATCAGTTTTTCTTTTGTCCGAGAGTCTTTTCTCGGTACAAGGGCTGTCACCGACTGTGACTACCGAGGCGGTGTTAGAGAATGTAACTCGTGGCTCAGTTCGTGTTCTCTCCCCTTGTTTAGCAGTGGTGACTGGCCCTGGAGTTGAGGGGCTTGAGGTCGGCGTCGAAAGTGTTGGGGCGGAGGTGGATTTCGGGGTGGAGACTGATGGGGGACCAAAGCCCGCTGCTTCGCTCATCAGGCTCACCGAGGTGGAGGTGGCGCCAGAGGTTGAGGGCGTAATGGTTGAGGTTGCCGTTGGGGGCACCACCGCCGCGCAAGCCGTCACCACCGGAAGCAGCGCCGGCTGGTCGCGCTTGATGCCCATTTCGTTGGTGACGCTCTCCACCAGAATCTCCGCTACGCTTTTCGGACGGTCACCTGACCCTCTTCCCCGCAAGAAGGAACCAGACTTCTTGGCAGGGGATGAGGGAACTGAGAAGGTTCCGGGTTCCTTCGAGTCTCTGGTGCTCTGGTCCGGCTCGCCGGGCACAGTCAAAAACCGCATCCCAGAGTCGAAGGAGCCTGAAGATGGATCGTCCTGGCTTAAAGCCTTTGTGTCTCGCAGCCTCCTAGGCCTCGTTTCCTTCTGGTCGAAAGCGGACCGGAAGATTCTGCTGCTCAGAAAACTGGCTCTCCTCTTCTCGTCTGGCCGGTGGTCTTGTGGATGGCTGCCTTCTTCTTCGATGCTGTCCTGTCGAGGGGTCCCGGAAATTCCATAGGCGTCACCCACGCTCCCTGATCTCTTCCTCTCGGGGAAATTAGGAACGCGTAGACCGAAGAGGTTGGAGCCAGAGTAAACCTTCGGCAACTTGGTCCAGATGTGACTGTGCTTATGGTCATCGAGATCAATGAGGTCTCGGTCCTTGAGGTTCTCCTTTGACCTCGACTTCTTTTCTTCCGAAATCTTGTGGAGGCGCGACGAGAAGTCAAACTTGAACGGTCTCTTTTTCTGCTTGCTTCCGTCAGAACTTTCGTCAGAGTCTCGATCCTCATCCTCGCTGGCTGAGGTCGGTATTGGCGTCGACTCCATGACGATCTCGTTGACCATCTTTTGGTCCTCCTCTAAGTCGGCCCTGCTGGACACGATGCTGGGGTTCTTTCCGATCTTGGTTAGACGCTCCGCAGCAACCGACTCCATAGTTCTGCGCATGAGCGGATAGCGCTCGAGGACGTCGTTGAAGTGTTCGACGGAGAGCGAGTAAAGATTGACATACGTCTCCGCCCTGACGCTGGCCACGCGTCGAGCGTTGGTCAGCAAGCAGATTTCTACAAAACAGATTAAAGAGTTTGTGTGTAAAGGTGTGCTAGGCTAATATCTATGCATTTTTCATTTATTGACATTTTGTGCTATTATATAACTAAGCAAGTTAATCTGTTTTTCTGTAATATTTGAAGATGATTAGTGTGATGCAAGAATGTGAATATGCAACGCAAAAAGGGATGCATAAAACGTGGCAGCTAAGAAAACTAGCATCGATATGCAAAACAAATTAGATGAAAAATTAATACATAATTTTTTTATAGTTTTATTACAAAATAATTAACAATTCAAGAGTAATTTCGATTTTATTCTATATGACCCAGCTTTGTTAAAACACCTACAAAGTTATTATATCGAAAACATTCTCAAATTTCACTTGTTCTGAGTATCGAAGAACTGATTAGTTATTGTCTTTAGTGATAAAATACACAAATCTATTCACACAGTATTTCTATGAAAACCCACTTGCAGTGGGTCGAGGACATGCTGAACATTCATAAGATACCATAATCGGAAAATGGCTAAAGAGATTGTCGTCAAATTTCAGTGAAATATCTTAAAAAATTCACCACTAAACTGTCTTGAAATTAAGCACAGAGTAATTACATTGAGTTTTTCTCCAAATATGCAATCATTATTGCAAAGGAGGCACTCAAGAATATTAGCAGATCTCATCATTTCACCTCTGTAAAAGACTGTTATTATAATTCCTTGCTTTTCCTCTTACCTCCAAAGTAAGAGCCATCTGAAAGGCTAGTGGCCACCTCACCATCCGCTGTGATTATGTCCACGATGCCTTCCTGAATGAAGTACATCTGGGTACCCATCGTGCCTTCTCTTATGATGTAGTCACCGGGCTGGTACACCTCGAATCTCAGTTTGCTCACCACTTCAGACACAAACGATGGATCTGCATTTGTGAAGAACGGCACAGAGGCCACGAGAGACCGGCAGTTGTGGTTAACCACTTCCTGGAACGAGAAAGCATCCAGCGGTGACCAAGGAAAACAGAGTCCTTAAGAAGCATCGGGGAGTCTCTGGATGGAAGAAAGATCAAATTATCCGAATAAAAAGAAATCGAATATGTCCTCAGAAAGCCCCTCGCCAAACTCTCCAGGAATCTAAAGATCTGGCGGCTGCAGTGGATGATTCTGCCATAGGCGCTTCCCAGGCTCATCAAGACTGGTCAGTATCGTTTGATGTCATGATGCACCTATGAAATGATTAATTTGGCCGACCTGCTGCTAATAGAGACCTTTGGCAGCATGGCGGCCTTTCTAAAAGAGAAGACTGTCCGGATCGGATGATGTAAATTGGATGCATTCAAAATGTTGACATGGGCATGATTTACGTCCCCTGTGTGCATTTTATTAGTCGCAGAATGACATAAAATGATGAAATATGGATGTCAAGAAAATTATCAGAAAAAATATATCCTGCTCTGAGAGATGATAGGAATATCATTTAACTGTATTCAGGAAGCGGCGCCAAATATAATTATGTATTTATGGGATAGCAAGAAATAAGAGAACTATAAAAAATTTAGGACATAGTAACTTTAGAATAGAATAAAATATGGGGAAACATTCACTGAATGCATGAGATAAAATCTTTTCATGCTACCATCGTTTACCAGCAAAACTGAACCTTTCCCACTTTTTTAATCCTTCAAAACATAAACTTCAAACTGGCCAGTCTGGCAGCCATCGAGAAGCGCTGGGAGATTATAGAACCAGTAAATTCATTCTTAAAAAAACAGAAACACTCGCATTATGTGAAATCAACGAATGAGCGATTCTACATTTGGTAAAATGATCGGTTACTTGAAGGGGTGGCTATGCGACCGTAAACGATAAAACCTGTTCTGAAAGGGGACATTATCGAAGAATTTTTCAGGAAATCGCATTTAAAAGCAGGAGAGCTACGCACATGACGCAGACACTCGTTGAGTTCGGAAAGGATGGTGAACTCGTCAAACATTTTGCCCTGGTAACGATGTTCGTAATAGTCAGTGATGCGCTGCCTCAGACTCCGGGGTAACTTCCGGTAGATCATGTACTCCTCCACCTGTTTGAACTGAAAGTAGAAGAGAAACGAGTCAACAGTAATGTTCACAAATATGGTCTTTCTCTCTCTACGATTTCTTTGTTCTATTAATATGGATATCAACCATTTGTTGTCGTATTGACATATAATGATCGTCTCTCAGACTTTTATTATTGAAATGTGTACTACTCTTTCTGATATATATATATAAAGACAATATTTTTTAAAAGGAAGAAATAAGAAAAATCTTTTATAAATCGTGTTCAGTTTTAAACATTATCTTTTCTTGCCGTCCCAATGCCAACAATATCGTCAAGGTTTTGCCGAGGGTCTCTAACAGAGATGTGGAGGGAGAAAATGGCCGAAAAACCAAGAGGACATAACCTGTTGCATGACAAACCTTTTCGTTGTAGAGTCGTCGTGAGGTGTCGAAGGACTGAATGAGTGTGGTGGTGTGAGCTAAAAATAGCGCATAGCAGGTGGCGCCACTGAGCATGCTGAGGATGGTGAGCCAGGTGTCGGACATGTTTTGTGGCGGGAAGCGACCGTAACCGATACACAACATGTGGGACAAGGCCTTGAACAGTGCCCACGTGTACTGCTCCGCCCAGTGGGCATCCTGCGCATACAACGAAAGAGTTAACGTCGACATTCAGGTAGGTGTAGACAAAAACAAAACAAATAACCCCACCAAAAATCATAAAAATATTCTTCTGAAATGGCGGCAAGATTAGAGAGTAGTAGAGCTATCGAACAATGATGACCCTGCGATGATGGTCAGTCAAACAATGCATGCACAGAAAAGGACAAAAATGCCTAAGATAAAAAAAATATATATTTTAAAATTGTATTGTAGGTGACAGAAGTTGAACAAACTATTCTTCTCGGTGGCAAAGGTGTCCTACAATTTTAACAAAATCCAGAAGGTCTGTGCTCACCACGGTCTGACCTATGAGAGGGCTTTAAGAACACGTCCAACGGTCTGAAGGCATGTTGTGCTTTTTTCATGTACAGTGACGGTAGAAAACAATGACAACTATTTATCTATGAGAGTCAACAGAATATGTAAAACCCGCTGTGCTTCCGCCTTCCTTTGTGTCATTGCAGTTTCGGATAATATTCCTTCAAAGTATACGCCATAAGCCTCTTTTCTATTTTACTCAATTTTCTTCCACTATGTTCTGTAACTAGAAAAAAAATTCAGTCTTGAATTCAAACTTGTGTTCAGAAAGAAGACAGCTTTTCAAGTCAGAGTGCTTAAAATTTAAAAATCTCCAGATAGTGAGACAGTTTTTGCCCAAGGCTGGTGATGTGCTTTGCTCAGATAAAGTTTTTATCCGTTTCGGAGCCTGCACAAAAGTTTCTCGAATTTGTCGTACTTGACAGCAACAAAAGACCCGTTTCTGTATGCTTCATGCTGAAGTGCTGTTGTCTGGAACAAATGAGACTGGCGCCATCTGGAGCTGAACAATTTTAAGTCCCCAAAAATAAGTTAGCCTCTTCGAAGCTGATGTAAGAGCTGCTATCTACAAGACGTGTTTATATATTATCACGTCCCCATAGATATACACTCCTTGTCAATCTTAGTTTTCTGGAGGCAAATCAAACAAATAAACAGACCTGTAGATAAGCAAAAACACAAGCAAGGTCTTACAAAAGTAGGATGCGTGAACAACGGCCTTTGTCTAATATATAATTTTTTTTCAAGAACGTTTATCAAACTAGAGTACAGATTTCTAAACGATGTTATTTTCATTTGACTGTGTAGGAAAGGCATTCACTTCAGTACTTGAAATACACGTTTGACCCATTAATCCGAAGTTTTACTGATTTGCAGGGTTACAAGCAGCGTCCAGTTAGAAATCCGTGTAAACCTACCCACACATGTGGGAATGGAAATCAATCCTCCCAACTCACCCCAACTCGTGTTTTTGCTGCGAGTTCAGCCCTGCGTTCAAGGACAGTAAAAGTGTGTGTTTCCGGGGACCTTCCACTACATTCACCATTGTTAAGATCAACAATAGAGGGTCTGGTGTGAGAGCAGCGGCTGTAAAGCAGATGCCGCCATCTGTACGCTGCAGGGGGAGAGAATCAGGCTTGAAGCTGGAGTAATAACAAAACCTTACCGACAACAACACTTAGGCTGAGATTGGGTGGAGGATGGGAGACATGGAGACTATTGGAACGAATTTAAGTGTTTCTCTTAACAATGTTATGGCTTCAGGCAAATTTTGTTAAAAGTAAGTGCGTGTACTTTTATTTACCGATTTTTTTTTTCGTTTATTTATTATTCTTTTACTTCCGGATATTATTGTGGATTAAATATTTTAAAATTAACGTTTGTCGGACTTGGTCTGTGTAAAGACTACATTTTGAAAATGCCATACTTTGCTAGGATCCCATGGAAATGTATGAAGTCTATGCCAATAGCAGCTTGCAGTTTCTCAAACCACGAACTTGTACTACTGGACTGCTGGCAGACTTCTAAAACGAGGCAGCTGTGCACAAAGCTTCCGGTTTACTCACATTCATTGTTTAGGCTCGCCGAGACTAACAGCGAGAGGCTAAGCGTTGGTCTTGGCAGACGGACAGCAATCCACCTACACACGTCCATGCTCAAACAGACCACGTGACTATCACTGACCTGCAACTCTTCGATCGCCACCCAGCTCGCCTTGGGGAAGTCCTGCAGCATGGGGACGAGAAACTGCAGGCAGCCGTTCCAGTGGCCCAGCAGGAACATGAGGCAAATGAGGTTGAAGATGCGCATGAATTTGCCGGCGATGGCTAGGAACTGTGACGTCATCAGAGAGAAAAGCACAGAAAAATTACAACACGATACATTCTTCCGCCCCTTACCACGTTGCTAAGCGAACGCGAGGTGGAGCGGAATCGATACATCAGGAAGAAAAAATTATTTTTAAAAAACCCGCGAGTGGTTGTTACAAAAGAAAAAAAAAACACCGCTTTGACTTTCCCATTCGTAGACTTGCCGGAGCCTGTCTCCAGGACGCTGCGGCTATATGATAGGTACACACTCTCGTGCACAGGTAAGCAGGTGAGAGAGAATAAGTACACACCGTTAACACCACTGCATCATCGTGGGCAACCGGGTACGTCACCAAAAGGGGACAGGTCAGGGGTTCAAAGTTCAGCAAACTTTTTAAAAAAAAGTGCAAAGCGCAAACCAAGAAAAAAGCACTGGCTTGAGGAGATGGGGAAGGGGCGGGTTGCTGGACTTCAGCCACACCTCTCCGATACAAGAAAAGAAAAACAAGCAGAATGAAGGAAACAAATTCCCTGAAAATTCTATTTCTTTGGCTAGAGAAAGATGCAAGGGAAAAAAGTGCCCGTACCGTGCAGAGAATCAGCAGTAAATCAAAAGGAAAAATCATCTTACATTCGATAAAACCAGAAAATCTTCTTGTCTTAAAAAGCTGTAGTTTTACACAAATATTCAGAATATGGAGTCAGCTTTCATACCCTAACCCAAAAATGTTTTGAAATTGTAACAAGTCTGGGTACACAATTTCACTACCGATCAAAAATATCCGCTTGGGGTGAGGCATCTTAAAATATGTCAAGTACACAAAATGACTTTATTATGATTTTAATTAAAATATTCCTTTATTTCTAAGACATGGATTCTAAAAGTTGAGAACAGCATTGAAAGCTTAAATAATCATACTCTGTTGTCTTGAACTCGTTTTTAGAGATCTGCACGTGGGTGGTGGCAGAAATCGCTTATAATTACCAAATTACCAAAAGGTAATGAAAGAAGCTGGTGCAAAGCCGTTGAAAATAGGGGGATGATAGGATCAAATCAGATTGAAACGGAACCGGAACCGCTTGGGAAAAAAGTGCGTGACTACACACAAATGTGAGCACGAGCTGTAAATATAAACATTGTGCTAGTCGTGAAACATGCGCACACAACACAACTTTTACAAGCTTTTCAGCAGAAAATGAGTTGCTTTTCCTTTCTATGCACTTCATGCACTATATAATAGGAATGCAGGAGTATAATTATTCCTTTGAGAAACAAGATGCACATCAATGGTTATCATACATCAGTTTAAATAGGGTTATAGGTTTCTTTGATGGAAGCAAGAGAAAACAATGAAATAAATAGCAGAACAGTCATGCAAACACAGCAGGAGGGGCTGGACACAGTGAGCAGAGCAAAACTAAACTTGCTAGTAATCAAGTCCAAATTAAAACATTAATAAAGATCTACACACGAATAGGAAGCGAGCAAAGCAAGGTAGCACAGCAGAAGCCTTTATTTACATTGTTATATATGTAAGCACATGCACAATATTTTGTAAACTTGTTAATCGTAGAAGCAATATTAAAGTTTAACGGTTAAGCCTGATACATTTTTTTGCTTACAAAAATGTCGACTTTAAATCCTCTCTAATGTTAGAGTAAAAGAAGATATATTTAACCATAATTAGTTTAATGAGCTAGAAGTTTTGTTTTCCAACGCAAATCCTGATTTGCTAGCTAAAGTATGAAAATACTTTCTGTGAAAATGATTATCAAAGGTCCTGATGTAGATATTTTTTGGTGAGAACCGTTAACTTAGTATTTAGAGATGTTTCGTGTAATATACTGACGAGCACCAGTAAAAAAAATCCCTTTAAAATGCTAATATCGGTCAAATTTTTAATTTGTCTTGTATTCGTAATGCTGTAAGTAATTTGCAACGGCCATTTGTTGGAGGCGAATAGTAATTAACTACAAATAGATTTTTATTTTATCCATTGATTGGCGATTGTTCTTCAATGTGGTTTCCGTGCTATTATTTTTTCCCATCCTTGTTTTATCTGTGAGAAAGTTAAATCCAGGCACGAACATGCATTTCTTCAAGTCTATGGCTAGCTGAAAAGAAAAAAGTCAACTGTTATTATTGAATAGGCAAATGAAAAACGGAAAAAACAAGTTTAAATGTGGTTAACAAAATGTTAAGTTACGTGAATGCATCTCCAAGAGAACAATATCGATGGTAGTGATGTGACAAACCTATTTGTTAGCACCGAGGCGGTCACAAATATTTCCAAAGCATGGTGAGAAACGGTTAAAACAGAATTTTTAGAATTTGAGAAAGTGATTAGCCTCTCAGACAGCGGGACCGACTCTCTTTCGATGCTGTACTTATGTTCATCCCTGCTTTTTGCAAAAGTCCAGTAACGATCTATAGCTGCCTAAACTATACACGGTTGCAAGAGAGATAAGGGAATGACAGATGAATTTTATTTCCTGTTCAAACACTTGTTATGTTGATTCCACGCAAGGTGACATATCAACCTTTGCTCTACTTTTTTTGCAGCCATAACAACAACTGAATGGCGTTCCGAGATTCACATCAATCGTAAAAAAACCAGGTTGGAGAAAATAGTCAGCCTCCTTGTAAGACCCAGACTTCTTGGAGAAGATACGAGAAGACTTTTTGTTAGCCTACGTCCATTATTCCCGAGCAAGAAGAGCCGAAAAAGTGCCGGAAGGCCGTCCGGTGTCATGGTGATTTATTTCTCACAAGCGATGTCCGTCTGGTGAAAGTGGAATATCTAGAAGATCCCCAACTTTCAGGCTGTCTGCGAGTACAAGGAAGGGCACGAGACAAACACTGGCGTTGAGAGGCCAGCAACATCCAATCGATACACAGCAATCGATACGCCAGCGCCATCTATCCTGACATCTCTGCAATGGCTGACAGGACTGGCTTATCCACCAGCGTGCTTTTTAATTAATATCCGTCTTTGCAGGGGAAACGTTCTCCTTAATTCCACAAAATTTATTGCCTACTTTTCACAGTAGGGAAGGACAACAGTTTCCTGCCGATACCAGAATCTTGGAAACAATATTCGTTGAATCTTGATGAATGAATTGTAATTTATGTTATTAACTTCATCCTTATGTGCTCTTGTCCATTAGATTGGCCATTAAGTTGCATTCAAAACATATTGGTGAGGGAATTAAAATCAAATTATTGTAACTACTTCACGTTCTCCCCTACCGTTTATTGCTTTCAAGTAGAATTTTGTAATGAGCCTGTTCATAACCAATCGCTTCCTACCTCCTCACACAACGATAAAATTATTTACGAAACCATTTGTCAGCAATAAAGTGGACGATTCGAAATCAAGTTTATTCTTGAGCAACTCATGTTGTGAAATAATATCGCCTGATATTTAAAAAAATGGAAACGGATACAACATATTGTTTCTATTTTTTATGAACACTCAACCAGTTCTGAATTTTTTCATAATCATCTGAGTTCGGTTAATTGGTTTTATTACTTGCGCGTTGCACGTGAAAGCAACATTGAAAGCTTTTGTCAATAGTTTGCTTTTGTTGACAGCAGCGAGAGCATGACAATATATGCACTTAATTGTTAAAATGTAAGTGGCCTTTAACCATTTTGTAAAATTTCCGCCATAAAAATGACAAAAGCTACAATAAATAATGCCAACCCTCAGCATGCATGACTACTGTATTCCAAGCACGCTGTCTACTCAAGTGTTAAAGTCCAGTCGCCAGAAAATGTCGTTCGTCAAGTCTTATGTTCTCTGAAGGAGTTTCTAACTAAAAAAGACTAACAAGAAAGAAACCTAGTCTCTCTGTAAAGCGATCATTAAATAATAAACATTCTAGACAGTATATAGGAATATTTTTACACAGAGAATAATACTCTAAAGGTTTTACAAGACAAAAGCGAAATAAATTACAATTTTAATGAATAGACTAAAACATGGATTTCGCATCTAGACTAGTAGAAAAGCACTATTTGAAGACAAATCTGACAAAGGTCGTATTACAAAAAGATAAAAAAGATTGGATAAAATAGTTTACATAAAATATTGGGTCCAAACTTCAGTTTAAAAAAATTAAGGAACCCTTTCTATATTCATGACACGCACATCTCATTTAGACCCTCTGGATTCTGTCCCTCTTCGTTACTTGGGGGAAAAAAGTTTAAAGGGTTTGCTATGAATTATACAACTGATTGTTGTACATACCTCCTCCCATTGCTGCACGTATCGCACGAGTCTGGACAGCCTTAACAACCTCAGCAAACTCAGGAGCTTGGCAAGCCTCAACATTCGAAGGGCTCTCCCTGTGGGGTGCAAGGATAAACACACTTCAAGGCGTCAGTACATATTGCCTTTTCAATCTGCAGGATAGGTCTGAAGGAAGGAGTTGATGCACGTGTTTCTATTGCGACAACGTGCTCGTCTGAGTGGATGCATGCGCATGCATTAATATGTGCAAGAATGTGTGATTGACTAGGTCGAGTGATTTTGGGTGCAATCTGATATCTTGATATATGTGTGTGTGTGGGTGGGTGAGAATGTGTGAATTTTGAAACTTTAGCTTATTGGATTACAGTGAAAAAATAAAGTTTTATATACTGAAGCTGTCAAAAGTAATAAAACATTTATTGTTTTAAAACCATAATTTTTGTCATGGTGGACGTGACTTTAAAAAAATGTAATGGTAAGCAAACTAGCTGAGCAGCAAAATGAATGAAAAGCGCACAGCTAAATTAATAATACATGTGAAAGAGCTTTGTCTTTTGAATTATCAACAAGTTAGTGACATTGGTTTCAAACATTACTGGATCTTAAAACAGCTTCAGGTTCGTCACTATTTTCAAACTTGACAAGGTACCATGAAAGTCCTATCCAAAGGAAGCTATTGCCGCATGCCTGGATGGAGGGATTATGGATGAATGGGAAAATGTGCGAAGGGTGTTTACCTCTCTACTGGGGACGGTTTCTAGAATTGTAAGCTGTGCATGTTTATCGGGAGAGGAAGGGAAGTTAACCGGATGAACGAACGAGTGTCTAACACAGGAAGAGCAAGAAAAAGGAGAACAGCTTACGGACATTGAGGACAAAGACCAGAATACAATTAGCTCAGCGTACTTCCTGCTCATTAATAACAGGAACACAGGAGTTTGCAACATTTGCTAATACTTTTGGAAGCATTACAAAAAGCAGCTTAACATTAGGGGACATGGGGATGGGGAAGGTGAGGGGATCTGCAGCATCACAACCAACAGTTCATCTGGTCATTGGTTCAGTTCTCAGTGTATTCTGTCAGCTATTTTTTCTAATCATGTGTCTATGCTCTGATTTATGCATGTTCAACATATCTGACCTAGCAGAAACCATGACATATGTAAATAGTGTATATTTTTTTCCTGGTGAACAATACAATAACAAAACAATGTTAATAATACAAGGTAGATAAGTATAATACTGAAGCAAAGACTAATGCAACCATAAGCACACATACCCCACATATATCATTCATTATCTCCTTCATACATTTATGGGTGTTATCTGGAACACTAAGCCTTATTTAAGAAACAAGTAACATGAGACAGAAAGTTAGCATGCATATCCAAAGTTGGATTTACCAATAAGCAAACAGTCTATTGATGGATATAATTATTATTATATGCAAAAGAGAGACTACTGGGGGAATGAAGGATGAGCCAACATTCTAAATTAAAATCTTACAACTATTTAAAGAGTTTAGTGTACGCAAGCAGACATATAAAGTTGAACAACTACAATGCTAAACATTACTGCAATGTTTAAAAAGTGACAAAGTTTTTCTTCTATTTTGTTGCACAAGGTGTTCATTCTAAACCACTTTTCTAATGTGAGTTTGAATTGGCAAATGTGAACGCAGGATGTTAAATTTCAAGAAATGACAGGTAGTTGAATAAAATCTTGAGCTTAGAAAGAATTTTAACATAAAAAAATTAAAGAATAAATAAAGACGAATTTATCTTTACTGCTTGAAATTATTATTTTCGTGGTTGAGTGATATGTAATTCAAAACTGAGCTTAAAAAATTTGTATCATCTTGTTTATTTGTAAAGTTTGATTTAAGAACTCAATTATATACACTTTTAGCTTAGTCTGGTTGATTGCTCAGCAAAAGAGACTTCTATGAATTTACACTTTAAATTATTTCTTATAAGCTTTTACAAATTTTTCTTGATAAAACTAAGAAATTATGTTATGCGGAATTGGTGATTTCATATATTTCACAAAACAATAAAAGACACAGATTTGCAGGATAGATGGCATCTTAAAGCTAAAGGCAGGCCACTTGAATATTGAAGCTTTACATCTGGCTAGAGACTTTCTAAAAGGAAGTATAATACACGGTTCCCAATGTCAAATTGGTCTCAGAACAGTGTTTATGATTGGCATGCTGCGGAGCATCAGAAAGAAGGAGGCTAAGATTTCTGGAAACACAGACATTATAAAAGAAAAAGACACACAACCTGCCGAGCAATGTAGCCATGCTGCTTTCTCAGGCTTTTGTGCATGAATGACACTTCTAGCACAATAAACATAAACAGTGGCACACCAAGATACACTAGCCATGCGATTAAAAAGAGCTGGGTGGCTAAGGGAGTCATTCCAAAACAGAAATTACAGCTAAAAGACTAGGTGAAGTGCGCATTCCACGGGAAAGATAATTGGAAGGAAAAAGGAAAACTAATTTTCCATAACACAACATTATGATAATGGCATTGTTATTTCATACTTAGCAAGGCGACCATTTCCAATATACGCTGCGAGGAGATGTAGAGCTGTATCTACCCCCTAAACTTCTCCTCGAAGACAACATATAGGCAACATTCTGTCGGGTATACACATTATTGACGTGTCGTTTCGCTGATGAAAGACAGATAAAAACCCAAACGTTTCGAGGTTTAGGCCGGGTGTTGAGGCGGTTAGCACTCAAGTCAAAGCAAATCAAAGGACATCGTGATTTCGCTACAAAACGTTCGAACAGAAGGGAAAAAAAGGCACAAATGCAGTTTGACAACAACGACGAAGCATCTACAATAGACATAGTTTATAACAGAGACAGCAGTGTCTCAAAGTAGAATGAACGATCATAAACAAATAAAAAGTCGTTTAGGACAGTTGGGTTTGTGGTCGCCCGCACGTCTTCCTGGACGCTGGCTGTCCTCACGTATACTTTATACCAGCATATAGCGCATAATCTGTAAGCACATCCAAGCTTCTGGTCTTGTAAACAACCCTAAACTTTCAGCCTGGTGCTCATCAATCTAAACTATGTATCGTACGAGTCATATAAATTAAATACAAAAATTTTCCCCGTTGAATTGGGAAAGCTCGACAAAGTTGAACATTTGAAAAATAACTTTTTTATAAGTTCCTACAGAAGTAGCTAATAAAATATTATTTTCATTATGTCTGATAAAATTTCATTTCCATATACAGATCATTATTGAAATGTGTTTACGGTACTAATGTATTATTATTATTTTATTACGCCAGTATTACGCGTTTGAGTAGGGGGAGCCTGGGAAGCGATTGATGAAAAACAGTAAGCATATTCCCGACAACATCTGAAGATAACATGAAAGCGAAACATGCTCAGCTTGATCCTAGAAATCGAGGATATGGTAGAGAGGACCAGTTTGTCATTATATATATATCCCATGAACATATCAACATAAAGATAGATTTAAAATTACAAAACTAAAATGCGATTTGCAACACAGGCTACCAAAAGTGTGACAAAATGTTTTGATGAAATACATTCTTGCGTGATCGAAATTAATCGGTGCGAAACGTGCAGTAAGCAACTGTGTTCTTTTTTTCAAAAAAATAAACAAACAAAGAAAAATGCTATTCATTGTGAAAAGGAACGGTGGATGCTATAAAACTATTAAAATTCAAAGTGGTGGAAACAAACCTCACTGTGTTTACATTAAAAAAAACATGTCAGGCAACGAAAGTAAAAAAAAATGTGCAAGAAATTATAAATATATAAATGTCTACTCTGATTTTCAACTAGGTGAAGAGAAAAATCAGAAATTCAAAGAAAACGCATTCAAACCAAAAGATAGTCTTGTAAGCTGTGTGTAAGTATCACTCAAAATAAACCTAGAAAACTTTAAAAGAAGACCTGTACAAGTGTCACACCTCAAACAGCGTAGTCATGCATCCTTAACCTTTTTGATTTGCAGATAAACATTTTGTTAGAATAAAATGAAAATGAAATCATATTTGTCTAACTAGACCTTTTGTCTGCCAACGTCTTATTTTTCGTTCAAATGAAAAATAAATTATTTTACAACTCTAGAAAAGCTGTCTGAACGTTTCTTGGTATTAGTATTGAATATTTCCTGTCTCTTCTTGTTTTTTTTTTTGTTTTTTTTTTGTTTTGTTTTGTTTTTTTTGGAAAATGTTTAAAATTTCTAATTTCCTTAAAACAAGAAGATGAAAAAAAATCGTTTTCTTTAAAGAATGTTTAAAACAACCTTCATCCCATGTCCTTACTCAAAATCTTGTACAACAGTTTAGTACAATGTCCAACTGTAAAAAAAATCAGTATGTGCCTTCCTAGGGGGAAAGTTATGCCGTGTTCAGTACTAACATCCTGTTGTTGTTTATTATGCGACCTTAGGTTCCTAAAACTGCACAGCTTGGCATTCAAAGACGATAAATCTGTTACTGATATGATGACACGTGTCTTGGCAAATGAGAAAAATGCAAAAATCTGAGATTGGGTTTGAGTTACGTTGACATTTGCTCTGGAACCTCGTTGGGAATGATCACCTTGCCAGTATGGAGACGCGTCCATACGTCCTTCGTTACCTGCGTGGAAAAGCTGACTGAAGTTGGCTTCAGAGTCCCACATTAAGAAAATATAGTCCATCGGGATACTACTCAGGAGATCGAGGAAAAACCAACTTTTTATATAATGTCTTGCTATTTGTTTAGGGTCCAGTATGATTTCGTCCGCGAAATCGTTCAATATAATACCTGAAACAGATAGACAATGAATTTATCTGTACACACACACCGTTTATAAGTTTTTGTTTTTTTTTGGAAAATATCAAATTTGCAAGCAAAGAGGAGAAATATTTATGACATATTTTCTGGATGTCCAGCTGGCAATGACGATCAAGGCTGTGAAATAGCAAATACTGAAGAAACTGCATTTAAAATAATATGTTTACCGTCACTTAACTTCTATTGCCAAAATATAGAAGTTCTTCGTGGTGGGATAATGAAGTAAATAATATTGTCTCCAACAATACTGTTAGTGCCAGGCTGCTCATCCGTTCTTGCATTCATACACACTTTCTATACTGTTATTTTAAAGTTCCTTGCAGTATTCTCCCAAGACTATTTCTAAGACCTTCCTCTTCCCTACATTCCATCCACACAATTCCACTGAGTGTTTCGTCTGATGACCGTTTGATAGCTACACCTGTCATCAAAGCAACAACATATGGTCCCGGGACTTTTAGTTGTAACACTGAAATATTTTCTGTCCATATCTCATCAACCTTTAAGAAAAGAGTTGACACAGGTCCATCAAAATTGCTGCCGAACAGCAGATAGTTCGATATTTAGGCAAGGACACGTCTTTGTTCTAATGTTTTAAAATTATCAATGAAATGTGACTGTTGACAATTGTCGGACGATAAGTTGACAGGTCAAAAATCATTTTAGTGGCTGTTATCGTAATAGATGAGGAACCAAAAGTGAAGACCCCTAAGGATTTATGAGCAAAATATTTAACGGATTTTCAAAAAAAAAGTTTTAGTAATCTTTTGGTAAGTTGTGAATATTATTCAGGCTGATGCATACAAAAGGAGACGACAGAGAGTCGGTGACATGCAAGTTGACAGAATTCTAACACGCTTCTCGGAATTCTTGAATGCTAACTCTTTGCACGATGACACACATTTGCTCACTCACTAACACACAAACACATGCTTTCAGAGATTCAAACGAACAACCTCAACGCCAAAAACAAAGAAGGAATAAAAAGGTACGAAAAGCTGTGAGCACAGAGGGTGGGACAGCTGACCAGTCCTGAAGTTGATGACGATGTCCAGGAAGAAGACTGTGTCCGACATGCAGTTGAAGACAATCCAGTGCGTGCTCAAATCGTCGTTGAAGAAGGATATGGCCACGGGTAGTATGATGAGGTTTGCGATCAACAGAACCAGCATGAACAGGTCCCAGTAAAATCTGAAACATTCAGGAAGAGATTGTCTGTAACCTCCTTGCAACTTTTTAGTAAAAATACCCGTGAGAATGGTTTTGCAGTGTCCCCTAAGTTACACTCGTTTTGACATGGTTTTTTTCTCACAGCAACTTTGTCTACGTGTCTGTCTTACAGTCTTATTATTATTATTTCATAACGACTACCAACGCCATGGACATCATCGTGGCTGTCACGACGCTTGCTGTTGCCGTTGTTGCGAAAGCTACTGCGTTGACTACCAAGACACTTAGTGCATGGAACACATTGTTCCCTAGATATTTGTGGGATTAGTAAGACCTTCTTCAAAGCCATGGGGAGGGGGATAATGACTAGGGAGCGACTGGCAAATGTCTGTGATTTTCATGTTGGCCTGCCACTGTTGTTCCTTTTTCTTTGTGTGCACGGAGCTGAGATTTCCTGGTAATGTATGTGCCGAGGCCTTGAGTGCCTCCACACTGTGTGTTTACACCCCAAAGCCATTGTTTGCTTACCATCGAACAGTGGCACAGTGAACGGAAAAAATCTTTTTCTTGTCTAAATATCAGCGCAAACTACAAAGAACTCCGAGAATAACTTTCCTTCAACTTTGACGCACTGGCTAATCAAGTCCGCCATTGAAGACAACACTCCAGGAACATTTATTTCCTACCCACACGCTGTACTTGGTGCTTACAATGTCTATTCACCCATCCGCTCTTGTCTCTTTATCTCTCCATCTATTCCTCCGCCCACCTACACACCAAAACCTGTAAACACCGATCAGCGTATTAAAAATTTCACATAATAATAGTAATAATGTCAATAAAGTGAAATCATGCTCACATAATTGTTCGCCTACCCATTAAGGCTTCTAACCATAAATTAAGCAAGCAATGGCATCCCAGTAAATTAAAAACATCATATTTTGTTTTGTCTCAGTATATGCGCGCATTCACGTTTTTTCGTTAATTAATCAAACATAGTGCATGAGTATTTTCCCTTGGCTGAAACATCTTTGACGGTTAGTTTCGGTCAAAACAGTTTTCTTCCAGCTTAATTGCTAATTTGTAGTAGGGCTGTCTTTTGACATCTTCGAAAGACTTATCATGCTTTAATTAAGATCTCGATTCTGAAAAAAAAAATTAGTCCCTTTCCGTCCTTTCCGGAACCGCCTTCAGCGCACTTTCTCTTTTGCGCTCGCCAGCAAGTCCTGGGCTTCTGAGCTGCTCTGATAATTACTTGCTTCCATTTTCCGAGCGTAAGCTCAGCAAACAGACAGCGAACATAGCAACAGCACGTGGACATTGATAGTTTTCCGCATCCCAGCATGCATGCAGGGCGGGCAAACACTCGCTGGTCCGTTGTTAGTCATCGACTCCACTAACGAGTCCATACGTGCATCCTTCTGCTCGTCTGGGACCTCGGTCCCTCCACCTTCTGAGCGTGCCAGAACAAAGGGAAGGGCGAGAATCATGCGGGTAGATAGAATCATTTTATCGAACGATCATTTTGTGCATGACGAAAGAGACAGAGAGATAAAAAAAAACCAACATAAACCCTGAACAGCAATATTTGATCGAGAAGAGAGAGGGAAGAAAACATTTGACAGACAATGTTGGAAATAGCTAACCGAACACAAAATTGTGTGGCTGTCCTCATGGAGCGCAGATTCATGCAAAGATAGAGATGACAAAACATTGGGAAACATAGTTTTGATGTAGACTGTATGTGCCTCAATCATATGGACTATCATATTATCGTTCTAGAGCTACAATATTATAATCATGTGGATTGTTTTATTGTTGTATAGCTACAATAAAGGATTCACTTTTAAGGTTCGCTTATCATTACTTCTTATACTTAACTAATTCTGAGTTAGCAGTATAAAAACATCGCAATTTCAATTATCCGCTTAGGTTGTCGCTGGAAGAGAAGATAGCAGGGGACATTCATCAATCGTCATCGATGTACTTATCGAAAGTTCTCATCTTCAGACCTTTTATCGAAATGAACACAAATGCTGTCTCTGGTGACGAGGATCCGTGCTTGACTTTCATCGAGGTGATTTGCCATGAAAATGATTTAGCTTCGCGATTAATAGGAACTGTGACTTTTCTACAAATGGAATCAGTCTGAACGATGGCGACTGAATGGACTTGTTGACCTCACAACAACATGGCGCGTCGTTAACCTTCTTTAAGACTCACTGTCACGAACAGTCGTCCCTTGTGAGCAATGAATTACTTCCGGCCACAAGTACGAGTTATATAACTGTGCAAGCACCTTTACTGTCGAGTTGAGATATGTATCCACACACCATCTATTGTCTTTACATGTTGTAGTCAGCCTCAGACCTAAACCACTAACCTAACCGAAACCTTAACTAATCATATCTAAACTCTAACCACCTCCAATGATAACTTATACAATAATCCTGATGTACACGTCATGAACAATGAAGATGAAGTTCTTCATAAAAAGATGAAAAGATTCTAAATGGACACGACTGAAATATTTAATTTTGTTAAATATGACTGAAGAGTATCGAACACACGGCGTTGGAACGTTGAACATTCGGTTTAGTAAGTATGCTACAGTGGCTTGTCAAAAATAGAGTTGAACTATATTATTATTTAGTTATCAGGAAAGTGCCCAACTAAGCAGGAAAAACAAATTATTTTATTAGCCTCCCATACACACACCCTGAAAAAAAAACCACGTGAAAGCAAAGCGGTTTAGGATGTAGAGGGGAAAAAACTGACTCACTAGAGTACCCTTCCATTTTTTCCTTCTCCACGTCATCCAGGAAATGAAAAACATGATCTATTGGGACAGGACTGGGATGCTGACTTGACTTTTCATTTGCAGGGGCCCGGATGCGATTCTCACTGAGCTGCAAGTAAACCGAACCCTGATGAAAAGCACCTTAGGGTAATGAGCCCATGGCAGTGCGGGTGTCCAAGAGAACAGCCAGGACCCCAACCCTCGGTTTGCCCAGAAAATGCAGCCATTAAAATGCAAATCAGGGGCAACAGCACTTCAAAATATATTCTCCAGGGAATTTTTATTTAGAAAGAAACTTTACGGAACACTATGATAAACGGACTAGGAAACCCCTCAGCTAAAATTAGCTGCAGATAATTCTTAAATTATACTGCGTCTAATTATAAGTGTTATAAAGTAATTTTGTTTGTCTTTGTTTTCAATGATAGACTCGACATTTTTGTGGTAGAATCTGTTTCTCGATTGTACTTTCCACTCAAGCTGTGCCCGACTCTACCAAATATATTTCTGGAAGAGCGTTTGTCCGGTCTGAGCCTGCCTCCCTAAGTGAGTTTTATGCATCATACATTGCCATTCGCCCCACTTAGTGATGTAGATGACTAGCTTATCGCTGTCAAATTCAGATGATAGTCTAGCTCCACATGTCCAACCATTCTGTTCAGCCCGCCGGGCGATGATAAATGAAAAAAGTAGCGAAATTAAAACAGATGCTTGTACTGCTTCTCTTTCTTGAAGGAAAGGAACTCCCTGGGTACCAAAGGCTGGGTGGATGGGTTAAATGTGTGTCTTGAACAGAACCAACAACTAAAGTTATATCACAGTAAAGCATCTGGTCCTGTAAAGATCACCAACAGCAAGCAAACACAATTTTTTACCAGTAATATGTCCAAAAAATATTCATACGCCATTTAAATATGATTTTCTACTGATAAAAATGTTTGAATATTGACAAGGTGCACCATCAGACCGGTGACCACAGTCTGTCCCGAAGAAGGTGCAAACTAGCGCTGGTTCTCTCACAAACAGATGCTGATTTCTTCCACATGCTATTATGCTATTGTACTATTGAGTTTCTGAGATCCCATGGACTTTGTGTTTTATCAGCCTTAGCACACTTGAGTTCTGGAGAGATGGGCGACAGCACTGCTGCTATCACATGAAAGTTCTTCTCGTCAGCACTCAGCAGGCTTACAGATAAGTACAGAAACCCCTGTCTGAACTTTACATTCTTTCTACCTTCCCCCTTCTTTCTCTCTCTCCGCTTGCTTTCACGCTCTGTGCACGTGTACGTGTGTCTGAATATTTTTTGGGGGAAATAAAGCTTTTGGCTGACATTTCCTTGAATTTCATGATGGCATCCACCGCAAGAAATTGCACCTGTTATTACGTGCATGATCTACTGAGCCCTAGCTAATTATTTTAAACAAGCCCAGTGGCATTCAGGTGAGGTCTTTGGAACTTCAAATAACGCTAACAATGGAGAATTTTTTTCTGGAAATATAAGGGAATTGTTTAGACCTGCTTTAAATGGTGTTTTGCTATATTGTTAACAATAGTTTAAAGTAATTCTCAGGAAAAATCTACTCTGTGATAAATATGTTTGGCCACTAAAGATCAGTAATCTGGTAAGTTCTTTTAACAAGTAAGCATGCACTTTTTTCTATTTTTCTGTTTTCTGATTGGCTGTCTTTATATCGTTTTGTCAGTCTGTTCTCTCCTCTTTTCTTCAGTAAATACCGTCTTTCTGAAGTGAACAGTTAGGAATGTGTGGACATGTATTGGCTTTAAGCCATCACTCCCACCACCCCAACGGTAATCATTAAAACGGTTAAAAATGTCTTCCAGTAGCGGTTGTGGATTTTCATTTATTTTCCTCTCTGTGACGTCACAACAAAAAATATGGTGGCCCAAAGTTTGAATTCACTACTTCCGTCTGAAGGCGCGACGCTTGATGGCATTTCCTGGGTAAAAGAAACGGCAAGCTGTTAGAGAGAATCGACCTCAGGTTTCCAGCTCTTCATTGTCCTCAGTGCTATTTTCAGCTCCACCGTTTTCTGTGATTGCTGACGGCTGACATTAGAATTGGAAGCAAGTCTTTTTTCTGTTTTTGACTAAAAGGAAGTTTATTCTTTTGGAAGTTTTCTCATTTGGTCATGCCAGATAAACTGCCGATGACATCAGGTCAGCAGGATGATATTCGTTTTCTCGGTCACTGTCACAGATCTTTCCGATCATTTAGTCCTCCGTTCCTCCCATCCATTAGCTGCCTTGCGCTGGGTACAGTAAGGACTCCCAGGACAGGCCAAGACGAGTTAGACAAAGGTCAACGGGGCAAAATTGACGTCAGCGTCCATGCCAGACAGACGCAGACGACGTTTTCAACTGTTTCGACTTTCCCCGACTCCTGGAAAAGACCCCTACCCCTCCACTTCGCCTTCAACTATAATGACCAGACTGGCTAGGGGAATAATGGAAATGGCGTTGCTGCTGTTGCTGGTGGTCTTGGTGGTGGAGGTAGTGGTGGGGACACACGGTGGTGTACAGAAAACAGAAGAGGTTGGGGAAGAGGGGTTAGTCTTACTGTCAGTCCTAATCTCTTGTGTTATCAGCTTTGATTTTCTCATCCAGCTCTCGGCATCCCAGAGCAAAAAAAAAAAAAAAGGTTGCAGCTGCTGACCACGCAGAAAGCCTTTCTCAGCCATAGAAACAGCGAATGAAGCAGCAGCTCACCCGCTCAAAGCTTGCATCCCCCTACCCAAGCTCCCCTCTCCCAGCCTAGCCCTCCATGTTGACACATCGGGTGCTGATCGACAGACGACATCAATTCCATGACGTTGCTAAATGGAGCTCGCGCCTTCGGCCGGGTCGGTGCGCGGTTTGCATTGACGATTTAATTCTTCATGTCAGCGCGTGGTATCGTGTTTTGTACCACTTTACTGCTGTGTGCACCGGCATTACCGCAGACTCCACCGTTTTCAATGAGATAGCCATTAAATTTATTCCCGTGCCAATGCTCTGACAAAGGACAATGGCACCAAACTGTGTTTGTGTGTATGTTCGTGCGTGAGTTTGTTTACGTGTGAAAGTCTCGAGTGGGCGTACATCAATCTTGTCTCTCGACTAACTTACCGTTACCTTTCTGTCTGCGACCTCAGTGTGACCCCTGACCTCCTGACATCAGCAGCTTTCTGGAGTCAGAAGACAGGATGGGGAGAAAAAAAAGGGAGATAAGTCTTACATCAGCAGAAAAGGTGCTCTACCCTGATTTTGCCGATTCGAGCTGTCATGATTGTTTTTTTTTTCTTCCTTATCTTCTTGGAACCATCCTTAAAGGACCACGACCTGTTCCAAAGCCAGGCACAAACCAGTGTGTAGACAGAGACTTGAGTTCTTCCTCTGCCTGCAGCTCATGGCGGCCATGCTTTTTATCTCATGACGCAAGGATCGACCTTGTCACTCACACTGCTCATGCCTTATTAAAAGCACGCGCTCACGCTCAATCACGAGCAAGCTACAAAAGGGTTGAAGGTGGGGGTAACGATGTAATTATTTACGACAGCATGACACTCTGCTGCTTCATTATTGAAAGTCTCCTCCATCCACACCTCGTTTCAGATCCTGGCGGCAAATATGCCAGTTGGCTTGTTCAAAGTTGGTCTGGTGGATCTTAGAATTCCTTAGTATACCAATTCAGGCTTAGGGAGAAAAAAAACTACCCAGAGAGGGTTCTGAATCTGTCCACCAGTAAGATACACTGCAATTTGCACACAATCAATATTAGCTTTGTGCCTTTTGATGGAAGAAATTGCACTAAGAACAAATAAACGAACTTTGTTGATAAGCCCCTCGGAGCATTTCAGGAAGAGGCCAAATAAGACTGCTGGTATATACAAATACAAAACAAAACTACGAACACTCATAAAGCAATTAGCCATAAAACCGAGAGAGGGAATGAAGGGACGAATAAAAAGCCTGACGTGCTGAGCGTCTTTGTGTCTGTTCGTCTTTTATCTCTCTTTCTTCAAAGACTTCGCTTACACAGGAACAAACAGTCTGGCGTCACAAAAGAGTTTTCTATGAAAGGGAATAGGGGAATTCTGTGTTCCCTGTTGATCCCTGACAAGTAAAAGGTGAGTCTAGTCACGTGAGAAGCTTGAGGCCAGCCCAAGTGCTGCTTCAACACCAGCGTGATTAGATTAATAAGATATATTGACCGAGGGTGGGCAAGCAAATTGCTCGAGCGATGTAATAAAATGTTTTTTGCCCTCTAGAGGGTCCTTGCGGGGGCAGCGAAAAATTTGCATTAATCCATTGATTGACTGGTTGGTTGTCTGGTTCATTGGTTGGTTGGCTGCACAAACTGTTCGATAAATAATTGATGTCTGTTTTTCTTGCGGCTATTTATTGTGATTTTGTCTTGTTTTGTTTAATTACTGTGGGTGTTTGTACCTCCTGTGGGCTATTGTGTATGTCCTCTATCCTGATGGTGTAATGTTGGTATAATACTGCTAATGCAATTTTAAAGCTCTTAGTAGCTTTTTCCACCTCAATAAAACATAAAATTTAACAGAAACATAACACCTGATCATGTAATCCTGCATCGAGCAGGTTAATAATGCAAAAGTCCAGGCAAAACGTGGGAGTCTTGCATGAATGATTTTATGGGGGGGGGGTGTCCAGTCCACTTGTCCAGTCTGTTTGAGTCCATGTCCTTTAGTCTTGGGATGAAATGACTTAAGATATCAGTCTTTCGGAGACTATTTTTTGTTTGTTTTAATGAACGTTTCGTCCTTTCCTGTTTCACTTAATAAAAGACATCATCATCATCATCATCATCATCATCATCATCATCCATTGCTGAGACTAAGAGGCCATTCATATATGATTTTCCTTTATGTGCTTGTTGTCAGCAGCCTTCAAAATAAGGTCAAAGGAAGTCTTTGACATTGTCTTCCTACAGGCCATTTTTTTCTCTTGCCCGATATTTCGCTGGATGGAGGTTAAAGGTCACTTAGTTCTGGCTTCTACAGGATGCTCACAAATTCAAGCGACCATTAAAAAAATGTAAGAATGACACTTTTTCAAATATTAACAATTCAGCACTTGGATGATATTAAGAAGCAAAGCACGACCCAACGACCTAAAACTGTATAATTTTATTTTGAAAATCGACACTTTATTGTGCGCAGACAAAGAGCATACACGTGCCATTCTTAAATAACGATTCTGTCCTTTGTGCATGGACGCCATTTGTGTGGCACTGGCTTTTATAACTAGACTTAAAAAATACTACATTTGGACCTTCTTGTAGATACATTAGAAAGCCACTGTATTTTTAATTTTTGAAGAAAAAGGGGTGAGACAGGATTGGTAGATTGTAAGAGATGGTGTGGGAGCTAAAAAAGAATGATATAGATGTAGTTTTATATTCTGAGTCCCGTCTACGAACAGAACAACACATTTAAACATGTGCTTTCTATAACATTTAAGTGCTTTTAAGAATATGTGGGTTGTAAACATGCTTTATTTATAAACATCAGTCTCGATTTTGTTTGATATGCACAGCTCCACACACAGGAATCCAGCACCTTCTAGAGGTGTTGTCTAAAAAGGAATAATTTCCCAACAATATAATCAGCATTTGACAACAATAGCAAATAAATAAAAGCGTCTCAAGTTTCTAAAGTTAAAAACGAATCAAACTATTGTCTCCCAGGTCCTGAAGAAATAAACATGAACACACACACACAGACAAAACATTGACTGCACAAATGGGACAGACAGTTGTCCACACTTCCAGGCAAGGTAACCTGATGTCAAAGCCTTCTCCAAACCTACAGTGACGGTGATGTCCAACAACAGACTTTCACGACCAGCCGGCTGGGGGGAAGGAGTTAAGGTCCATGATGGAAGCTTCCATGCCCCACCCAAACCTGACACAACTGGCTCAGCAGCCGCTGCTCGGACAATAAACTTCGGCTGGCCTCATCGTCTTAATGAGGCTGGTGAGGAGAAGCAAGCACATCGCCACAAGTGCTTCGCTCCATCAATCAAGTCTGTCCGTCAGCTTGCTTCTTAGACAAACTCCGAGAATGCGGCCACGAGATGGGAAAAGCGTCTGCGGAGAAATGTTCATGCCATCTGTACACTCTGTCATGGTAGTACACAAGAACAATTTCTAAAATGGGATTTTAAATGTAAAACACATTAAAACCCTCATCCAGTTAGTTGTGTGGGGTCCGCAGCAAACAAAATTGTTTTTACTTCTGTGGAAACTATTTCAAAATCTGACTTCATTTCAAGTTCTTAATCTTTTTGAACAGAGTAGGTTTTGTATTTCATGTCTTGTTCATTTTATTTCTATTTCTTTTGATTTTGATCTTGGCCAATTAGTCGATGTTACACGAGTTCTAAAACTATTAAATAATAATACTTATGGGAATTCATGATCTTACAAACTGGTGGAAGTTGCTTTCTTCTTGTTTCCTTTCCCTAACTTTTCTTTCTTTTTCTTTTATCTACGTGTTAATGTCGAAAGCTGCAGCAGCAGCAGTCTTCGTCCGTAATGGTTGCAGGAGGCGCTATTAAAGGGAATGAAAAGGAGATTTGCGCATGTTGGCTTTACAACCAAGCCATTGCCTCAGTTAAACTAATCAGAGTAGGCATCCTAGTGCACTGGGGTTGTAGCGGTTCTCTTAGTGTGTGTGCGTGAGTACGAGAGAGAGAGAGAAGAAGAAAAAGAAGAAAAAGAGATAATAAGAGAGAGCAAGCTTTGACGCCCACCCAGATAGTTACTACAGGTGTGGTTCACTGCAAAGGCAATGCACAAACATCTGGAATTGTAAGAAGGTTCTTAAGCGAGGTTCTATGTCTACATCGTAAAGACACTCAACAGCAGCAAGCCACCCAAAACGACTCACCCTTCTTAAAACCAGTTTCTCGAAGAACTAATAGTAAATGAATTAACTACGCATTTATTTATTGACGAGCATTTTTCCCTCTAGAAGACCTTACTGTTTATATATAAGAAAAAAAATACAGGTTGAAATTTCTTTCAGAAAAATTAAATTATGAAAACTATTAATTCTTCATTGATTTACTATTATCAGCTGGCGCCCACCTTAGTCAGCTGACGCGTGTCTTTGGGTACTTAGGGGTTGACAATCATACCCACTTGTCCTTGTCTATCCAGTAACATCTTTTACATTTTGAGGCCAATTTTATTTCTTTACTCTTCGATTTCGACCTCTCTCTAAGGTTCCCTAAATGACTGTCTAAGAAAGAGTGTTCTGTCGGGTCACACCTTCAAACCAGACATGAGTCCGCCACTTGCTTTTACGAGAATGTTTTTAGTGGCCACCAGTGTCGGGTAACGGTCTTCAGGTAGGAAAGTTTCTTCAAGAAGTAAGTATTGAAACTCAGGATTCTTCGTAAAGCAGAATGGGTAGTATGAGGTACTTAAACATTTAACAGGCAATCTAATTGTATTGTTGATTCAAATCCTGTTCAACCTAGTCACGGGTGCCGCTGTTGAATTTTGCCGTGCAGATGCCATCCTTGGTCAGAGTGTTTCTCAAGCAGTTGTTCATAAAATTGTCAGAAGATATTTCACAACATGTTATAATAATTACGTGGGCGAGAAAATGTGTTTATTTGTGTTCTCATACTTTAACCCCTCCTCCAAAAACCTGTTGAGGAGGAGTAATCATCAGCTTTATTTGAAAAGCTGAAGAATAAAGAACCAAAAGTTTGACTCAGCTATTGAAAGAATGTTTGATTTTAAAACCACTTATTTAAAAGATTAAAATCCACCCACTGTGTGTCATCCTTTTGACATGATCATTTCTTTCAAGAAGCACCGTTGAAACCACACAATTAGGAAGGAGAGAAACGGGAAGGAAGTAGGAACAGAAAAGGGTGAAGAAGAGAGAAAGAGAGAGAAAAAGAAAAAAAGAAAGAGATTCATTAAGAGAACCTGGAAATGTGACGCAGAGGGTTAGGCCAGACCACACCGAATCCTTCAACTAACGGAAAACCGTTCTAGCCCAGCATTAATTGGTCTCTTTTCCACGAGATCTCGCCAAAATCAATGATTTTACACCCTCTTGGGGGATCGCGTAAACTGCAGACACGACATGCGCAGAAGGAAAAAAAGACATTTGGCTACTTCCGGTTACATAAAGGGCTCGTTTGAAGTTTCTCCACGCAAGGGCCGCAAGTTTTTGCAATCCCTCGTTATACCTGCTATTTTTTTAGCGGATATAATTCATAACGGAAACTCGTGATCATTATAGAGTGTCGGGGAAATTAGTGTTGTTAAGAGCAAGTAGTCTGATTTGCCATGAAGTCAATGTAGAGGAAGAAAGGAATAATACAAACCCTCTGTTAAATACCATGCTGAAACATATTTGTTTAAGGACCTCTTTTGTGTTAATAATTAACGCTTTGACCACGAAACCACAAACAGATAAATGATTTTCGATATTTTTTATAAAAAGTACGATCACTCATACTCGGTGACCTGAGAAAAATTTGTACCCTGTTTAGTTAATAGAGAAAAAACTTGATTAAAAACTTATATGTTTCTTTGAAATAAGCATACTTAAACAGAGAAAAGGGAGAGAACAAAATATTTTTGCAGTGGTTCATATATTTCTGTACACTCTTGTGTATCGGTCAACCAGAGCTCTGATTCGATTCTTCAAAAGATAGAAGGTACACCTTACAATTATTTTTGTCAGGGCTAAGCGAACTGACATTTTCAGTTAAGAAAGGAGAAAAAGAAAAACGGTCAGCGGATAAGGAGGATGAGGGAGACAACTCTCTTCCCGTTTGCCGGTCGTGAAGCCCCAGGCAGAGGCTACCTCATCACGCTGGGCAAATGTCGTTGTCGTGTCGGAATAGATTTCTCAGTTCTCTCTCAGGAAAGGTGCCAAACATTTTCCGTCGAATGTGCGGTGGAGGATATCCTGCGCGAGTCGATCACGTTCGACATCCGGTTTCCGCTGAAACGTGATTTTTGCTGAAAAAAACAGACAAGTCTCGGAACCGCCTAAGGCACTGACAGAGCATTTCGAAACGTTCAAGAAGAAAGCGCTACACACACACACAAAGAAACCAAACAAAAAAAAAAAAAAACCAAAAAAACAAAAAAAACAAAAACAAAACAAAAAACAAAAACAAAAACAAAACAAAACAAAAAACAACAACATTATGCTGGAGGAAAGAAGGGTGTAGTAGAAACACGAGCACCTGTCAAAAACTCACAGCCAGAAGCATGACAAAAAGGACCTGTCAGACGTCTTTGTCATCGGACAGAGCTTTGGCTAACAAGTAGTTGATTGGATGCAACATTCTCAGAGGAACGGCATCTGGTTTACTTTGAAACTCTTTCAATGTACTTCATAGATCACGATTTATGCTCTTTTCTTTTATTTAGAAGTGTTTCTAGGAATTCATTTTTGTAATGAAATCGCGAAAGCCGAACGCTAGGTGGCTGTGACGAACCATGCGAAGGTGAGACGGAAGCATCAGGTGGTAGTTGTAATCAGGCGGAACTACACAGATAGCAGCAAAATATTAATAAAACTGTTACAGATAACAAACAACATCAACGAACGGTTACATTACTCATTGATATTAATGTGAAGATACAATTAAAACGACAAGATTTATGGCTTTAATAACAAACCCCGTGAGGAAGAATAAGAATTGACAGACGGGAGAGAGTGTGTGAGTGAGAGAAAAAGATAGCCTTTGTGTTTAGTTTTTTTTTGCTACAACAATTTAACATCGTAGGAAGATGCAAATAAATATATCTGAAAAACTGTTTGGATTATTGATGACATCGTTCCAGTCTACAAAAGCAGCACCACTTCCTCTCTAAGAAGATAACGAGAATGGTTTTATCAGTTATGGTGATATTTATCAGAACATTATTTAAATGTTTAAAACTAAAAATATTACACAAAAACGGCTTTTTGACGTACACATTGTCACAATAAGCAAATAATATTCTTCTTATTTTTTATTCTGAAGGGAATATTTATTGTGCAAGATGCTCGAATTGAAAATATTCTTTTTCATGTTGCGTTATATTGCGGTGCACCCAGCAACAAGATCTTTAGGTTTATGTCAATTCTCTTCTTAGATTGTTATCCTCGGGGTAAACTGCACGAAGGCTTGTAAAATCCGTGCATAATATCCCATTTCCAGACCGCTAGAGGCCGCTAACGATCTGCTAGCGGGACAAAGGCGGCTTACGTAAGCGCCCATCACAACTGTCCAAGCCACGAGGATGCCAGAATGGAGGCTGAGAGCATGACCCCAGTGCTGGTCGCCTGGCGGGCACGTGCCATCAAAAGCCTGCTCCATTAGGAACCGAACTATCATACGCCGACATGGACAGGGAATCGTGAAATCGGTCACCAAGTGCTCAGCTGGTCGGTCCAGACCATCCACCAGCTACAGGAAATCAACTCATCACTTTCTGAAAGCCACCTGTCACACAAAAATAAGTGCGACGCACGCAAAGTTCAGATGATTATGTTTGATGAAGGCGAAAAAAATTCGCTTGAAGAATTATTGTTGAAGACGGATCGAGTAGCTGGCATTTTTTTATTATAAAGTAAAACGCAGTGCAAGATAGTATTTCCACAAGTGTGGGTGCACTCTTTGAGTTTCTTCTCTCAATCGACACTCGCACTAACCCACAACACAGACATCAGGATTGTTTATGGATACCATGAAGTTGTAAACGTCTCAGCCAATGAGCGAGCTGGGAACATAAATCAGGGAACAACCTTTCACTGTCCGGCAGGAAAGAATGGATTAGTAGGCCTAAAGGGAAGTGAGATTACTTCTCGGGGCGAGATGGACAAAGAATGACCACAAGAGTAGCCGGCACTGCCTGGGCTACTTACCTCCCTTTTTCGGGTCTAATGGCTCTTTTCCGCCGTAAGTTGGGCCTTTGAGTGGGTGTAGATGTACAACGGTGACGTCAACAGTTTCTGTTGATAGACGAGTATCTTGAAGACAGAACGAGGCTGATCGTCCAGGCTTTTGATAACAGTATTTTAATCTAGTCATGGGAAAAAAAATAATTTTTTTATTGGACTTTATTGTGGAGAGCTAACAAAAGTGCATCGATTGCGTTTGCGTGCACTCTGTTCAGAAGATGGCGATGCCTACGCAAATGTCTTCTCGGTGAAGGTCTGCAATGTGTAGTCGTTTGATACACAAACCACAGAGAGACAGACAGACAGAGAGACAGAAGGAGAGAGACCGAACGTGATGTGAGGAAGGTCTGCAAGCTAGAGGTTGCAGAAGGCTGGATACGTCAGCTTCAGAATTATCTCAGCCAAGAAACAGGATATTTTCTGGTTTCTTCAATTTCTTCCAGAAATATTAGAGGTGACATGCCCTCAGCAGAGACTTTGTGTCTGGGAGAGCGAAATGGAAATTCATTGCTGAGGAACTAAAAAGAATTATATGTTGCAATGGCGTGTGCATTTGGCTTGCTATTCTTTTAGAGGAATAAAAGTGTCGAATTAAATCTCTCTCTCCCCCTACCCCGAGCTTCCGGCGACCGATTTTTTTTCTTTCTCGTAGCGATCAACCTATTTTCCAGGTCTAGAATCCAGAAGCAGCAGTTCAGTGTGATATGTGTTAAAACATACACATGTACATATGTCCATGGGTGTGGATGAAGGGAGAATTGTGAAGAGTAAAGCAAGTGAATGAATGTAAAGGTACGCAGGCAATACATGTAAGAGGAAGTTAGAAGAGAAAAAAAACCCAAACAAAAAGTTATGCAGCTTCAGTGGTAATATAAAATTAGCACTCTGTACAATTTCATTTCTCCCTATCAGATAAACGAAAAAATAAACTGAGTAGTTTGAGCTGTCTCACACATAAGTTTCACGTGACACACGGCACGATCACGTAACCCATGGGTGTTACGTGACACGTACCGAGGCGACGAAAGCACGTGAGCTCGCGCACGGGGGATGAAGGACTCGGGTCACCGTCGATGCTCAGTACTAGGAAAATACCCGGATCGGGGATCTCGAATTTAATCAACTCGGCATCCTGCGCAGCTTCTCATCCGTATTCTCTTCCAGCTCAGAGAGCTCTGACATCCCCGCCTCCACCCCTCTCTCAAACCTTGAGGCT
>SRHC01001002.1:99642-120954 GCA_004794325.1 Pomacea maculata
CCCCCCCCCCCCCCCCCCCCCCCCCATCAAAAAAAAAAAAACCAAACCCTTCCTCATCCACTCTGTTCCTCCTCCCATCACCGACACGCTGATCAATGCAGGGCGCGTGAGGCTCAACACGATGTTGCACGCAAAGCAGTGACGAGCAGCTTGTGCCAAGACTCCTCCACACCAAATGCCATAGAGAAAAAAAGGTGAAAAAAAAGAAAGTTCTAGAAACCTCTCTTCATATTAAAGTGGCAAGAGGTAGGGGTCACTAGAACGCTGACGTTAACTCCTCGGTCCCCAGCCCCAAACGGCGAAGAATGACATCCGCATCCATCTCGTTAGCACATTCTCTTTTCTTGAGAGAGAACGAGGTGTTAAGTGCACGTCCAAATGATTCAGGAGGGAGCCAGGGTGTGGAGAGGGAGGAGGGGGAGAATGGTGTTCATTTACTTTTTACGTAAGTTTACATTTGTGTCAGCCTGTCGTTAGGACCGAGTGTTGGAGAGGATGTGCGGGGTGTCGGCCATTGAATTAGCTTCAGACCGTGCGTCTGCTTTGTCAGCAGAGAGGTCAACATGAATCTGTTACTGTCATCGGCAGAGTCCTCCCCTCTCTCCAGCATGGCAGGCAAGAAGGGCACATCCTGGACCAAGCCCCTCCCGGGTCCAGTCTTGCCCCAGCCAAGTCCGTATCACGTTCTCCTGCGCCGGAGATGCAGAAAGATGAGAAAAGGGAGACAAGCCCGGGAAGGCCACGAGCTGAGCGCGTGCTGGCTGCGTGATTTCTGGGGGATGGGGAAGAGGAGGTGATGGGGGATGGACACCAGGCCCTGACTTTGTTTCCTCAGTCTGACCTTCACTCCGATCTGACGCCATTGCTGCCCTTTCAGGGGAATATAGGGGAAATATAAACAACGGGGAGCGATCCCAACCGCGTTAATTCTGTGACAGCTTCGGAGTTACAACATATTTACGTCTCATTCTGCAGTTCCTCGGAGGAGCTCCCCGGTATTATTTACATTCAAAATTGTTTGCTCGCAGTCGTCCTATCACACTCTCTTCTATTTATCTACCCATTATCTATTCTTCTCGTGTCTTTATTTTAGTATTCTCACCCAGTACTTGTTTATTTTCTTTTATCGCTTTTCACACCCTTAAGATGTCGTCCAAACCCAAACTGTTTGTGCCGTTTTTAAAAAAAAATCTTTATAGCCACTTAGCTAGTTTCAAGAAGACACTCTATCGTATATGCACTAAATCGAAAAAAAAATGTTGTAACCATAACAAAGGGCTGAGAAGAATAAGCCAGTCAAAACGCACTAGAGTTCTGCGCTAAAGAGTCTGTTAGCTTAAAAAAAAACTGGTTGCGTAGCGCTAATTTTTAAATAAAAAGTAGCCAATCAGAACGCACTACACAATTCTTCACAAAAAATCACATAACGGCGAAATTGTGCTGACGTCGGTGATACGGCTGTGGCGTGCTGTGTGACGTCAGCGAGGGAGAGGAAGTGTTAGTCTTCGAGGATTTGAACTCAAATCATCGGCGGTGTGCCGTTAGTTCGATTAATATATATATAAAGTGAGAACAAAGATGTCTGTGAGCAATGTCCAACCATCAACTGGCATCGAGTTGACGTCACCGTCACCGGAGGACGAAAGAGATAAAAGAGTCCCGTGTAATTTTTCTTAAACACAACATCTTAAAAAAAATTCATATTTTTTCATATTAAAAGAGACGAAAATAGACGAGATTCAAACTGATCCTACTCTTTACGAGATTCTCAGCAGTTTTATTTGGCCGTTACAATCCCTGTAACGTTCTGTGACTTTTACTGAAAGAGGACACCTAGTAAAATAATTCTCTGGTTAAAAATGTTGTTTTTCCCAACGTTTATCCCTCAGGGACCGTAGTTATAAAGCGTGGTTATGAAATTGTTGCGCTTGAGCAACGGGTGGAATTCAAGGACAAAGTTCTTGTTTCCGAAGCCAGAAAGCGATGTCCAGACCCCGCAGATGTAACTTTACCCCTGAGGCTACAGCTATGAAGCAATGGCAACGATGATTTAAGGTAAAGTAGCATAGAACAATTTTAGCGGGATCTGCATATCATTTCTCAGTTTATGATAAAAGATGTTTATCATTGTTTTCCTCCACTTTGCTGCATGGGGGCCAACGTTTCACCTCCTACCTTGCTGCCCCAAATCTGTTTTTCTGAGGTACCAAGGTGGTTCGATGGAGAGAAATTCTTTCACGAATAGATGTGGATGTGGATAGATACTTGCGTGTGTGTGTGTGAACCTGTCTGCCTGCCTGCCTATCATTAGTGCATGCACGTAAAGATGAGAGCTAATGTATGACAAGCTTTGATGGAGACCCAAACTGCAGGTCTCAAGGGCCGCCATTGCTGGTAACTAGGTCCGGCTGCTCGTTAGCCCCTCGCTAACGACGTTGCGCGCGGGAAAACGATTTTGCCACGCAGACGTGGAAATTACAAACAAATATAGGTTTGTGATTTGATTGTCTGAGAGAAATGTCATCATGCTGCCCCAGGCAAGTGTGAAGGTGCGGTGCGGGAGAAGTGGCGCAATGAATTATGGGAATAATATTCCTCTCTGAAAGGGGAGGGACTGCTAAAAATCGGAGCGGGGAGGGTAGGTCTATATTTTACCCCTGGTCAATTGTGGTGAAAGAGTTTTCTAGCTTTCTGTCAGTCTGTCTATGTTACTTTCTGCGTGTGTACATGTATATCTTCTTTCTTTCTCGTGAGACTTCAGAGCTTCTTTGCACCAAACTGAACATGCTTAAAACATACTATAAAGCCATACTCAAAATGTCGTGTAAACTCTTCAGGCGTTTATTGTAGATGCTATTATTCTTTTCATTGTCATGAGTGTTCACACCATACATAACGCCCCATTCCACATATAGACACTTAAAAAAGCAAAAGACCTCATTCCTGAGAGATAAAAGAAGATTTCTAAGAAGTGCGTTACTTGGGCTTGGGTGGTACACGAAGCCCTCAGCCTTACCTGTCGGACCTAATTTTAACCGATGCATCTTCACTAAAATATCTAACCGGTTCATTAACGGCACTCAGCTCCACCTCATACTCCCCTCGGTTCAGTCTCCTCATCTCAACTCCACTCTACTCAATGGAATCATACCCGATACCCTGTTCAAGCATGGCTGTGAAATTTTAGGTACGTCCCCTTTGGTCGCTAAAGAAAACATGTCTGGCAACACTTGAACAGCATACATTGGCACACTTTGATCTTTAGTAGAATTATTTTACACTTGCTAAGTATCATGCGAGCCAGGTGACTGTCCGTTGGTTTCTCCCAATTTTTTGTTCGCTGGTTTTCTCAACTTCTAGCTACGCCCGTTCCATTATACATTTCAGCAATCTGCTGTAACATGGAAACTACATTATAATATTCTTCTAGAATGAGGAAATGGTAATTTTTAAGAATTTAGAAGTGGCCACGGTATCGAAATGTGCATTTTGCAGCTGGCACGGCCATGTTACCAGTGAACTCACCATTAAAAAGACTTCAAAAAGAAAACAAAAAGAAGTGCTTCCAGACCTTCTTAGCTCGTGCCAGCCTCTGAAACAGCATCTGGAGGAGAAACACTTAGGACAGAACGCAAAAATCTCGTGCCGGGAGATAACTCACGAGGGAAGGAGCCTCACGCTTATCGTTACGATGTACGAGAACACAACGAGATATGAGATCATTCATAGGTGAGATGGCATTTGACTTCCTCTCCGGCGTACGTTACAGACATAAGCAGCCATGCGGCATATCTGTGTGTATTCCGCAAGACAAATGATTTATTCATCTTTTTCTTGCCACCATATTGGTGTCCTGGGACACGAGAGGATAAATAGCACGACCACAAAGTTCATACTTGCCATGGCTGCTATTTATACCGCCATCTAATGGCTGGAAAATGTAGAACTTCCGCCGCTTTGTACCCACAATGCACAGCTTGCTGACGCTGCACGTGGCGTGGGGGCAAAAAGGGAATGGAGATGGCGTCACGGGGCTCTCGAAATAATCCGGGGCTCGCCACTGGTGCAACGTCCTGACGCACGTGCAGCAAGATATCTAGCAGGCGGATGAATACATGCATGGTGAGCCGGCGAGATCGATTCCCCCACTCACACAGATGAAACAAAGGCACCGCCAGGGATTTATTGGACTTAATATTATACATCAACTTCTGATTTCATCTGATTCTGGCCAGGAAATCAGGACTCTCAATGTGCGTTTTCTTTCCTGTTTCAGCAAACTAAGTTACTATACCTGAGTATCAAAAGTCCTGATCCGAGGGTATAAACATCTAGTTCATCACACATTCCAGCTAAAGTATAAACAATTATGAAGTGTTAACACATACATTTACCTTTTTTATATATGTGAAAATTTTGGAGATTTTTATTTCTTAGCTAAAAAGATTTTATCTGCTGTAGTTATATTCGGCTAAACATCCAGAAAACAACACTGCTTCTCAGTCTGTGGTCTAATTCCCCGTTATACAGAGCAAAAGTTACTTAATTGCCAAGCGGAAATTCTTGTCATCTTGAGATTCAACGCTTTGTAGACCTGAGTGCCTACCCCCCATCTGCCTCCAGATGATTGTCTACATCCGGAGCAGGTCCTGTATGTAATAGTGAATTACCGCCAGGGGTAACCTTTTATATTAGATGTACCTCTCCCTATTTCAAAGTTTCTTGTCTTAGACATCAGGGTAAGTTAAGGGCAGGAGTAAAAGAGGCGGAAGAGTATTAACATATACCTCCTGAAGGATGTTTGAGAAGACAGAGCAGAGATGCTGCTGGCATGGAAAAGAGAATGGAATTCAAGCCGTGGACACTGGTACACCGGATCACCAGCACGCCTGGAAGTCTAAAGGAAAGACTAATTTTCTTTTTTATTTTTCGTGTCGAATCTCTTTTGTGATCAGTCAGCAGGGAAAAAAACTCTAAACCAATTTCTGCAAGGAAATGATCGATGAATTCGGTTATTCTCGACGACCTCCACCTCATGGTAAAACGCGCCAGTAGGACTTAATATTTCGTGAAGGTTTTGTTTTTGCTTGTTTTTACATATAACAGCATTACATTTATATGATAAAACATTGTTGATACTAATGATAAATTTTACCACTAGGTTCCATCCTGTGTTTACGAAATCCAGAAACATCCTCATCTAATTCTAATTGTTCTAAAAGTTAGGACATTCAGTACTTAGCGGTGTACATGTCCTTGCCTACATCAGATTATTCTTAACTTTACTTTTCAACAAAAAGGGATGTCTTAATTAAAATAATTTTCTTTCTCACATGTGTGCATGAGAATGTGTGTGTTTCAAAGACAAGCTGACTTCTCTTGAATGCTCCCAGTAACTCTCCACGCATGTGTGACTTGAATTAAAACAATGGATGAGCATTGAATGAGTGAATGAATGAATGTATGTGTGTGTGTGATCTTTCTTTCCGTAGCTTACGAGCCTCCTTCTAAAGGACACGAATGTTTGTCTTCAGGATACAAACCGCCTGCTGCAGCCAGTCGATGACACTTTATTCCTTTCATCTTTTTTTCCTCAGTTCTGTCGTCTGAACAATGTAAGCTCAGTTCTTGAACTACTTAAGACTTCCACTGCGCAGGCGCAAAGGCCATCAACAACATTCTTGTCTTTTAGGAGGAAGCTGCTAAGAGCAAAAAGTCTGTGGTTTTTATCTTTGTGCTTTTTTGTCTTTTTTTTCGTATTTTTTGTCTTGTTTGTTCTTTGAAAGGTCATGACAATTGACGAATATTGATGCAGTCACCTGTAAGTACTTAAGACTTACAACTTTCTGCAGCTATCGTATTCACTATAGTTTGCAGGGGTGAGTTATCTAACACAAGGATTCAAGAGACAGAATTATAAAAAAATCAGAAAGAGCTACTTTTGAAATATTACGCCCCATTATCTTTATCCTCCTCCTCCTCCTCCTCATTATCATGGTGCCATTACAATTCATAAAATAAATTAGTTCCCTGAAACAATAAAAGGTAGCCAACCTCACACAAAGTCCACGAGGACTCATCATTGCCTTCATGAGTTTAAAGTTTATGACTCGAATAATTTTTATAAAAACATCAAAACAGAAATGAATGACACAACATAGAAAGTTTGTGTGGGACATGATATGTTACTCCTAGGAACAGTCTGGAACAGGCCATGGCGCCAAGAGCGGGTAACCTGGCCAACAATAACAAGCAGACTACACACAACGGAGGGAAAGTGGAAGCCAGGCAATTTCCCACTTCTGTGGATGGAAATATGATTAGTAATGGAGGTTGATTTGGGGGATGGTGGCATTATCAGCTACCTTTTCTTACCACTGAGTCACCATCGGGTGTATTTCTCTCCACCACCTTCATTCCCTCCCCGTGTGCATCGATATATATAATTATATAGATAGATTCAGAATGTGTATGTACGTATAAATAAAATTTACATATATATACACAATCTTTGAGTCCTACAACTTTTCTTCCCTGTTTTTCTTTCCTTAGTCTCTTTATTTCTACCTTCATTAATTCGTTTCTGTTTTGTCTTTTTTTTATCTTTTATTCTAAATCGTTGTATTCTTTCTTTCTCTCTCTCTCTTCCTTATTCACATACTGATTTATCAGTCACTGACCGATTTCCTTACCCACTTCATGGCTGTTCTCACCTTTCTCTTTTTCCTTCTCTCTTTCTCTCTCAGACAAGTATGACTGATTTATTCATTGGCTGACCGGTTTTCGTACTTATTTATGTCTTCTTCAAGGACCGTTTTTCCGTTCTTCCACTTTGTCCCTAAACATTTTTCCCTTTGTGCTGACATTTACGCATGCGCATCACTGCCATAAAGTCACGCCATCGCTACAAGCCACGAAGCTTCGTCTGATTCTCTCCTTTCAGTCTTTCACTCAGCATCTTTGTCTGCCAGTGTTTTGACATCTTTTTACAGGGTGACTGGCTTTTTTTAAAATAAAACAACAGTGACCCCATGGGTTACGTATCTGTCACAAGTCGTTATTCTTCCTGCCTGCTTGTGTTTTCTTCTTGTCTTCCTGTATTTTCTGCCTGCCAATCAATAGATAAGTTTCTCTCCTACTTTCAACCCTTAATGGACGTATGCAAACCTATGTCATTTTGCCTTCTTAACCTGACTTTTTTTTTTTTTGTTGTTGTTTACTTTGTGAGTTGGGGGGGGGGTACTTCTCATTATCTATTTTTATTTCGAGTTATCTCTTCACGTCTTTTGTATAACAGGAACGATAACAAAGAGTTTTTCCTTACACCTTTTTCTTTTCACCTCCATTTCTTTCCATTACTTTGTTTCTCCTTTAATTCAATTATGAAATTATATTTTTATTTTAATATGACATACATTTTTCTGAACACATTCACTTTCTGTAAACTATGTAAACAGCAGCATAAATACAATTATTATAACCTATCTCAGCTTGTCATTATAGATAACGACTGTCATTATTTGCTTAAATATAAAGCGCAATGTCTTATGTCACGATACATTATGGACACCAGTGGTCTAACCGGTAAGTTCATTCCTTTGTTCATTTATTTCTTTGCTCTCTCTCTCTATTTCTCCTGTCTCTGAGTTTTCTCCCCGCTCTCCTACCTCCATGGGGAGGAAGTGTTGGACAATTTCAATTTCCCTCGTGCACCCTGTGTGGATAGAGTATGATGGTAATCCAAGCTTCAGACTCCCTTCGTGATTCACTCACTGGTGGACGGTAAGGTTGGGTCCCGGGGGATTGTTTTCACCATTCTCCATCGCCAGCAAATGATTTGTGGTAGACCAGCAATGCACCCCATTGTTCTGACATCTCGTGAGTGCAGCTGCACCCAGACTTTGTTGCAGGTAAATACCGCTCTCCCAGGAGAGACTATAAAAGGCAGCTTATCACACACAAAGACCATAAGAACTCAAGTCTGGCCACTCTGCCCATCATCATTTGTCTTTCATGCCCGCTGCTTATTTAAAATCCCATTGAAAGCCAACGGAAAGGTTCAAAATAAACAGTTTGCGTGTGCACGTCAGTGAAATGTGTGTGTGGGTGTGTTTGTTTGTTTGTGTGTGTGTGACTGTGTGTGTGAAAAGTCATGCATATTTGTATATGGTTGAGAACTTGTTGCAGAAGAAAAGACAAATTTTTTTTTACTTACAAATAAGTGCAAACCTTTCTGGTGATGGGTTGTATTAAGAGAAAATGTTAAAAACAAATATTAGGTTTTATGAATTTTGATAGATGAAAAAATGAAAAAAAAGGGAGGCGTGTACATCCGATTTTCTCGAAACCAAATTATCTGTTCTTTGATTTCGAAAACTGATAAACTGCTTTGTACATCTCTGTGTTGGCTGATTTCGCTCAGAGTTTCATTACCTCCAGCCCTATTCTATCTCAAGTCCTGCTGAGCGGTGAATGCTGGGTAATAGAAGTTGAAACTGGGTTCAGTTTTTTTCTGTTCACATTATCGACCTGATAAACGCTCTCAATTACAATTGAATTACTGTTGCTTTGTATTTCTCTCTCTGTCTTTCTCTCTCTCTCTAGCTCTATGCTATTTCACACACATAAACTACACACGCATTTGTTTATTTATTTTGTCCTGTTGGCCTCTGAACATAAAATAAAAAATATGTAAAAAATTCTATAAATTTCTTTCTTTCTTTCTCTTTCAACACGGAGGGCTAGTGCGTGTATTTCTACTTTTAATTAATTGTGATGCCAACTAAAAACAATTCTCACGTATCCTTCTGTAGGTATCGTTTCCTCATATTGCATGTATAGAAGCAGTCCCAAAAGGTTTTGTTTTCTCTGAGATCTTTTCAAAACCTACAGACTAGCTTACAAGGCCCAGGTAAGTGTTACTTACATCGCATTAGCTATTAGAGAATTCTCTAGAATTAGCTACTATGCTTTCTCGTACACAATGAGTCAACAATAGGAAGTTGAAAAGTATTTGCAGACTCGCGTGACATAATTCCATAAATTATCATCCTCCACACTCTGTGTGTGTGTGTGTGAAAGAGAGAAAGAAAGATGGGGAGAGATATAAGAAAAGTAAGCTCCTCAAAATGCCATCGGCATAATGCATGAAGACTTTATAAAAGTTGGGAGCAAATGAACTTATTGAGAACAAGCAAAAATGTTTGCCCGGAGGAAGCTGGTTGGCCTGAAAGTCAGGCTAGCCCCGGAGAAATGTTGCTTTTCAACAGAGCTGAATGGAGCTTAAATGGCAATGACGGTTTTTGTTCTCTCCTTCATGAGTAATGGCAGCTTTTAACCTGGACAGTTTCATGTGTGAAATTAAATTGAAAGAGTCTCCAGCTTTATGTCTCCTTCCCTTTCTTTCCTCTCCCTTTCCTAGCCCATCTCCCCCTTCCCCGATTTTGTATCTACCTTACTGTTTATGCACTATTTTTTAAAAGTGTGAATAAGTGCGTTTGCGTGTGTGTTTGCGTAAGTGTGTGTGTGTGTTGTTGTTGTTTTGCTGAAGAATATTCATCTTTGTGAAAATCCTCACATTATAGTAGACATATGCATTGTAGTGTTGACAAAAGCAGATTGCTCAATGATCACAAGTACAATTTGTATTAATGTTTCTCAAACATTTTTTTCTTCCCCAAATCCCTGCTTAAATAACACTTCTGGAATCATACTGAGAGGAGGACTTCAAGGTAATGCCGTGTCATTTCCACATTATTTACCTTCTTCATTTGATGACAGCTAGCAGATCCACATCTTGAAGCGGATTTGAAAAATTATCTGAAGGAATACTTACAATTCTCTAGAGAAACTACATGTCGGTTAACAGTCTTTACAGAAAGCACATGACATGCATCAGTAGAATTTTTTTCTGTCTGCGCCCAATGTTATATTTATTCTTTGCTTGTTCTGACTGTTAGAGATGGTTATCCTGAATTATGTTTCATTATGTGTGTGCGTGCTTGTGTGTATGTGCGTGTATGTGTGTGCATGCGTGTGCTCCTGTGCATGTTTTTGCAATAAGCTTCAAATATTTTTTTTAAACTGTGCAATGTACACATGCTTATATTTTTTCAGACAGGAATTTTCTCGAAGTTTTGCGTAGATTTTGGAGAGGGGCACATCTTTGTATACATCCATGCATGCATGCACTAAGCGGCCCACAAGGCATCAAAGCCACACTCCTTCCCCTTGCTCCTCAATATGGCTCCACGTTTGAACCTCCATCACCAGCGCCAAGACAAGCATCCAGCCGCTGAAGCCACGGTGCAGACGATTTCAATCAATAGTCCGCTTGCATAGAACCTGACGTTGTTCGGTCAGAGAAGCAAACGACAACCACGAATTGAGGGGGAGGGGGAGAGGGAGAACGGTGGCTTCTCTCCTCCCACTTGTCATCGTAGTTGATAGTCGATGTGCGTGGGTGGCAATAATGGACCGAATCGCTTGTCCTCCCACAGACCCTACGCTCTCTTCTGCTGCAGCCGGAGCTGAGATGCTGCTGCTGGTGGTGGTGGTGGTGGTGATGCTGCGACCGGCCAGCTGCATACACACGGATAAGCTCTACCGAGCTGGTCGAATGAATAAAGTGCAGCTTGGTCGAGGGACAGACACAAGAAGTAACTTCATAAATGAAGTTCAGACCTTTCCCAAAAGTGTGCTTTAATAATTTGAGTTGGAGGGGTGGAAGGAAAGGGATTGTATGTGCGTACGTTTGCATGTGTCCGAGGGATGGGTGAATCAAGTTTTCTTCTGTCTTTTGTATTTTCAGCTTGGGTATCAGTGGATGCACTATGTGTATGACCATTTTTGTTCATCGTTAAGTTTTTCTTTACTTTGCTACTCTTGTCAAAGCCATGAGTCATTAAAGGGATCTAACCCTGTATGTCTTCGTTCAGTTAACTCCCCTTTTCCCCTTGATTTCCACGTAGGTAAAGTAGTCTGAACCTATTAAAAATAAGCAGGCTACCAGCAACGGTAGCAAGAAAAATGAAGAAAAAAGGAGATATAATTGTAAACTCGCCTCCCTCGTTCTAGCACTTCAGACACAGCATATGATTATTGTGCACTTCCTGGACACCGTAAATAACTGTCGATAACGAGACCATTATTTTCAAGAAAAATAATTTTCGTCCTGCCGCTAAAAGGTCAGTGATGAAAAAGAACAAACGCATGTGGAAGAAAAATCTTTATGCTTTAACGAGGTGGTAAAACTGGCAGATGACAGAAGAGAGCTAGATGAGTCATTCCTTCACAAAAAGATGCGCTAATAGCTTGCCGCCATAACTAGCCTTAACCTTCTTAGGCACATCGATGAAAGAAATCTTATAAAAAAACATTCACAAATCTCCTTTTTTTGATCACACATTTAGCTTTTATTTCGAGTATGATGAAATCATAAAAGGCTTTCACTATTAGAATTTAACTAACCCGAAACAGCGGAGAGAACATTGCATCTTTCATTACGGATGTTTCAGTTCTCGGAACATGTTGAAGTCAATATCATGTATTTTAATTTGCACTATATCGATACACCCCTACTTATTAAGAGTGTAAATGGCGATGTAAGGATACGATGGCGGCGGTCACCTTGTTCAGTTCTATCCTTGCGTTTCGCTGCCTCAATCGACCTGGAAAAGCCTGGAAAAATCTCATTTACCGATGTCAGATCAACAAATGAAATTATCGTGCTTGTTGTTACCGAGTAAAGGTACATGCAAACACTTTTTGCCTCTCGAGACATCGCGCTGGCATGACGTCGATACGAGACTACAGGTGCAAACGGGAGAAGCAGGACACGCGTGCTTGTAACTACAGGTAAAGTCTTTAATTAGAACTATTCTGACGCTCGTCGATGAATAGCAATGTTCAACAACGAAAGAAAGGTAGAGGGAGAGAGAACAGAAACACACATAAATGCGGACCTTTGAGTGCAAGGACGCAATGACAAAGATACAAAGCGAATTTCCATGTTGTAGCCCACCAGAATGTATGACTTTGTGGTCGAATAACATTTTGATGTTGCTTTTATGCAGCTATACATGGTGAGGCACAATGAGGCATAGCGATATTTGCTTTTGTTCACTGTCCTTCTCTCTCTTTCCTGTGTCAGGAGCTCATATCAAACTAGACATGCACTAAACATTACACACACTGAGTGCAGAAAATATTCATGCTTTGGGATTCTGGCACTTTAACGACAGATTTGTGTGCATCAGCCAGGCAATCACAATTAGATAATAACAAAGCGTTCTAAACAAAGACAGATTTTTTTTTCTGGTGCCAGGTGGGGACAAAAAGGTGGCAGTTGTTTATATTCGTGATGTAAAGTAATTGCTAACGTGAGATGGCTCCATCGATCTGATGATAGAAAATGCTATAACGGTTTAGTCTTGGAAGGAGACCAAAGGTTGAGGCCCCGGCACCGGTTAGTGTCAGTACTGTTTACCGTTTCCTGGCGCCGAGCACCGGACCTCTCGCGAACAGAACCCAGGTCTTGTTTGGACTTCTTTTTGTCTTCATATTTGTTTTTTTTTTTTTTTAATATATCTACGACGCAGCTGTACGACAAAGTATTTCATGGAGACTGATACTGATACTTCTGTTCAGCTTCTGTTTAGCTTTACATCCCGAACAAAAAAAGTCAATCTAGACAAAAGTGACATCTGGCTCTCTCTTACTAATTACTATTATATCTACTCATACGAGCATGAAGACAGATTAAACTATATCGTAGAATTGGATAAAAGAGCTTCATATGGCTCCGGTACTTTTTATATAAGAGTTGTTAATCCTGTTTATCTTCGATTTATTTTTAAATTTTGATAGTGGTATACCACAGAAACAAGCTCCAAGGCCCGTGGTACAACAAACAATCCTCTTATACTGAGATCAATAAGTGCTTCTTTACCTGCAGGCAATTTAGTTATAGATGTAATAAAATTAATTTTTGATGAAACCAGTTGAATAAATACATTCCTCCAAGATGACCAGCGAACTGCTTCGTTCTCAACTGATTGATGATTCAGCTTGAGAAGGTGATTACTACTCAGCTATTACATTTTCTCTTGGTTGCGGAAGCTGCATGTCTGATGGCAGGTGGATGTTAAAGAAAAAATTGTTTACAACTTCAAAGAAGATTAAAAGAAAGAGAAGAAGAACTGACGATCTTTGTATTTCCACAAATCCTTAAACATCGGTGAGCTGATAAAATATTAACTCCTCAACATTCTCTCAAAATGTGATTATAAACTTTCAATGAATTATTTCAATCATTTCAATGAATATGAATGAGGAAAGAGAAATTTGAGTGTGAGGACATTTTTTCTCATATTATTTCAGTCACGTGTTTACAGCGACCCGGACGCCATGATGACGTATTTATTATATTTCGTCAGCAATAACCATTTTTACAGCAGCAGTGACGTCAGGATTTGTTGACGTCACGACATCTGGCGCTGGTCACGTGAACAGAACTCGCCTTGCACAGGCTACCCTGCGTGACCTCTCGTGCTTCCACACAGTTGAATGACTATCGGTCATTTCGTAACTGTATCTGCGGTCTCGTTTTAGCCCTGAAACCATCTTCAGGAACCTGAGCTGGCTGAAGATAGAGCAGATCGAAGTCTGCGTATTTACACTGCAAGACTAAGCACCGAGAGGTGTTTACCTGTCAGGTAAGCTTTATTAGGAACCCTCCGAGATATTAATGTCACCGTGGAGATGTGCATTAGCCGTATAAGTCCTTGGTTCACCTAGGTGTGCCTAGACTCGGGGTGGAGAGAAAAGAGCAGAGATACCTACAGGCTCTCAGCCGAGCTGCAAATATTTGTGGACCACTTAGGTCTGGGTCTCGTAGACAGAAAATCATTGAGCCGTTAAGCGTCTCTCGGCTGTGTGGGTAGAAATGGTTTAAGCTACTTTGCAAAAGTATTTATGACTTTTGGCATAGTGGAAAATGACTAGAGATGCTTTGCACAACTATTGATGAATGAGCAAGTCTGGCTGGAAAGCCTGGCATGGGAAAAATGGCTACTAGTGTTTTCAGAACGGCTTATAATGTTCAGAAGGCTACTTAAGGATATTTCACATGAATATTTTATGCCATTCATTACATAAAAAAGATATTAAACACATTATATAAATATTTGTAACATTCAGCATGAAGAAACAGCAAAATATTCTTTGCATTATACATATTTATGGCATTTAGAACAAGGGAAATGCCTAGAGATGTTTTGCAAAAATACTAATACAGAAAAAAATTATGATGGTAAATAGAAATGTGTAATTATAGCTGTTAGTAAATATGTTCGAATACACTTCAACTGTGTTAGTTCGAGGTGCTAACTTGCTTCTTGGTGATACCAAAAATTTGAAATAAATCTTATTATACATTTGACTCATCGCTTTTTTAGAAAGTTCCACTAAATTGCTTGAAGAGCTATTCGACAGAAAGAGTCATTAGTCCTAATAAAATCCATTTAATCAAGTCTACCTATGAACATTTTAAAACTTATTTTTAAGGTCTTGCATAAAGTATATTATTTTGTCATTTTGTGAACAACATTTCGCACGAAAAAAGACAAAATAACTGTAATTGATCTAGCGCTAAAAATTCCAACATCTGGATTATTACTATCGAAAAGCGATCCTAGATTTACCCGATATCAGTAGAAAATGTTTTTAGAAAGAACTATCCCATATGTGCCTTTCTAAAGTGTACAGATTTTATTCAGCTATAGGTGAAAAAAATAGAAAATGGTGCAGGAAGAATAAATATAAATAGATTATTAGTATTTAAATTTGTAACTCATTTCCCCTTGTTGATGGGAGCTATAGAACCCTCTGACCAAACGACAATCAAAAATACAAAATTTAATTTGTTAACTAAAATTTACGTTTCAGTAAACAAACAATGAAAAGAAGCATCAGCAAAGGAGAGGAAATGAAAACGCCCTCTGGACAAAAAGCGGTCAACAACTCTTTTAAAAGAAGGAAGGTTAGAGTGGAATGCGGCAAGGTATGGCTCAGCGTCATCGCCAGAAGACAAGCACCTGGCGGCAGACTCCCTTTTGTTTTGATTTTCAGGCGAGGGATAATGTGGCTCTGGCCACAGGTATCTGATCGTCTCGCAGGTAACACTGCTAGTCACTGCAGCCATTCCCACGGCTTCTCCCGGCAACCTTTCCCAGGGAACGAACGAGAAGAACCGTTGACGGTTACGCATGGTATGCGACTACGCTGCAAAGTCGTGCTGCCTGACTTCACTCGTGCTGCTGTAGTCTCGGCGCACAAACAGCTGCTGGGGAGAGAATGTGTGTGTGTGATTATGATTCCAAACTCTGTCAATAATGCTTTATCTGATAATTATATTGATGCACAATAATACACCAATGCCTGTCAGATTATTTCTCGTTTCCATGAGCGTCACTGCAATAGTCCAAAAAACTTTTAAAAAACTGTCATGGGAATAAAAAAAGCGGAAGTAAGCTGCTCAGAGCTGTCAGAGCAGTTAAATGAAGTCATACACCAGAAGCAACAGTAAAGTTCAGCCATGGAGAAGAGGGGATCTACGCAGTGCAACTGCCTTGATAGTTGCTATGCCCACGTTACATCTTTACCGTTTGCCCAAGTTCCTTTCGTTATTACTTCTACATTTTTTTTTTCATCCTTTCTTCCTTCCCTCGAGGCTGCAATGACATTCCACGGCTGGAAGACGTGTGCTGGAAAATGTATCGCTTGGTAGTTTTGACCCAAGAAGAAAATTGTTAGACTGTTGCCCACACAGTTCGGTCTGAAAAGAGCGGGGGGCCATTACTTCCATGGCGGACTGCTTAAATCTAGCGTGGAAAATAAGCAGGGAGTTGCGGCACAGTCAGTCTAGACCAGGAAATTGCTGTAGTGCTGCCCCACACGGCCAGGTCTCCAGCGAATAAAGCAGGGTTGTGTTTCCTGCATAGCATTACCCTTGGAGTTAACTCCCCTTAGCAACGAGGACGGAAATCATGGGGATGACGAATTGAGGTAGGAGGGTCTAACAAGCTAAAGCTCACTTATGCGTGTTAGCCATCGTTGTAAGTTCAAGACTTACTCGAATTATATGATAAATTGTCTAGTAGTCTAATATATGTAGATAAACTGTATAGTGTCTGTAGACAATGGTGTAAATATTCAAATCAATTTTTTATTAGATCTTCTAATAACAAGGAATAAATCGTGTTGCCCGGAAAGAAGTCTTCGCAGTAGAAAAAGCTCAGTCAGTCCAGTCCAGAAAGATCTTTTTGTCGAAACATCTCAGCGGCCTCTTATTCAAAGGTCAGTGAGGCTGAACAGACAGAACGTGCCTGCGCTATGTCTGTCTTCATGCTCCTCCCCTGACGTTGTCCCCTTCTCTGCCCCTCCTTCATCCCCCTCGTTCTCTGGAGTGTCTGCTGTCTGTCTGGTCTTCTTGGCCCCCACTCGACCAGATTATCTGTTTGTCTCCACCTACCCCTGATGCTGCCAGCCGCGGCCGGTCGCCTTCAACTGATAAATTTGGTGTGGCCGAGAATTATAGCAGCGTCTCTCCTTTCGTTAGATAATAAACATACGTCTTGGCAAACGACAGTAAAACTTTATTAATTTATCAAATTTATTTATAAGGGACAGAAGGATTGAAAGAATGACACACAAAGGCGGAATACGTTCAGATACCAAGAATAGAGGACCGTCCTGGACATAAGTGCGGTTGCCAAAGGCTACTCACTGAAGGCGAGGGCATCCCCTTAACTCCAGCGTCGTTTGACATCGCTCGAGGAGAGAATTCAGTTAAAACCCCGTTAGCTTGCGTTCGGCAGAGACTCTAAGAAAATGGAAGGACCGCCAAGCCGTCTAATGTTGGTCAGTCATGCGATCTGATGGTCCACAATCCGAGCGGCCGCAGACGTCGTCTCTGTTTTTGTGTCTCCGCACGTCAGACCCTCGCTAGCTTTCCTCAGGCTGGCAAGGTGATGTCGTGCACGCTCCACAGCCACACACTTTGTATTCTCCAACATTTTTGTCTGCCTCAAATACATTCAGTTCAAACTCAGGTTAACTTTTTGCTGGGAATAAAACTTTGTCAGCATGTCTATAATTTTTCTTTAGATGATGATGTAGTTTCAGATGCTATGTCTTGTGTGAGACGGTTTTATCAAATATAAAATTATCTACCTTCAAGATTTTCTGAAGCCGAAACCACAAAAGATAAATTGTATGCAATAAATTTTGAGAGTAAAATGGATTGTTAACACCATCACCGAAAACCACACCAGTGAAACAGTGTAAGATAAGCACCAGGCTTTTTTCCGTTACCTTTTTACTTGTTTTATACCTATTTACCTTGTTTCTAGACTAAAATTAAAAAATTCGCACATAGCCTCGATAATACATACAATTAATGTTGAGTAGGACATCTTACTTTGAGAAAACATCCAAACTGTGAGAGATCAGAGATACAGACTTTTTTTTTTAGTTTTATAACAATTTCTTTCTCTTTTCTTTTTTAGCATTTTAATGTTTCTTTTTAGTGTCACTATTGATCCTTTTTTCTCCCTTTTTTGCCTTAGTTGTTTATTCTTCAGAGCTGCCAGTAAAATATATCCTACGTTGACCTAATCTGGAAACTGTTACCACGCAAGAAAATGGACGCCTTAAATCTTGGCTCCTTCTCTTTGCCAGATACCTTCAGCCTAGAATTGTCTCCCCACCATCCCATCCAGCATCCTCATCATGCCCCATGACCCCAACCTTCATGTCCTCAGCGCGCAGGCAAGTGTATTGCGTGCAATAATGCCGAGGATCAAACTTAATTTGCAACACCCGCACTCTGGCCTCATGGCATGCCATTTACTTTTTTTATTGTCCTTTCGTCGAGTTTCCTAGTGCAGGCTCTTGGGTCACAGAAGGTCGCCGCCATTTCTCGTGAATTTCGTGAGTGTTGCAGCTAAGGTATGAGTAACAAGAAATCTTTGGCTTTTTTTTTTTGGTTTGTCCTTCTCAACAAGTTATGAGCTTAATGCTGTGGGCTGTAGTATCTCGCCAAATAAATTTAGAAGGACCATGTTCTCGTAATGGGCGTCGTGTAAAAGAAAAATAAACTGTTTCCTGAATGCCTTGCTGATGAGAAGTAGGGTTGAAAATGTATAATCGTTCGGTTGAGAGCAGGTGTATTTATGACAAGTAGTTCTATTTTTACCTATTAACATGAAACACTCCACCCACCATCAAAATTTAGTATCGATATGCCTGACAATCAAAATTGAAGACCAAAGTGCTATGTTGTGTAAGAGCTTTTTTTAGTATGTTCTAATTTACATGGCATTACAACATCTACATTATGTCAGCCTTTAATTACAGTTAAGGTTTTTTTTTCTTCTAAGGCTTGAATAAACAATAATACATTTGATAAATTGCATTGGACAGTGGTATACTGTGTTTGGGGGCAATGACTGTTTTTATATACGTTCTTGTGGTGTGTGTGTTTTAGTAGACACTGAATTCACGTGTCAGGGAAAAGTATGAGAGTCACAAACATTATTCATTATCATTATTAGCTGTTGCTGTAATTGTAATAGTACGAGTATTACTACCGAAGTGATGGATTTAAGCCTTTATCAACACCAGAACCCAGATATAGCAAGTTTAGAAAAGAACATGCTGGATCAAAAATTGAAAATAAATTTGTTCTACCGTGAAATGAAACAGGGAAAAGCTCGGATTTATTTTTCAGTAACAAACTAGAAGAATACAGAATGGTCAAGTAGCAGAACTAGCACACAGAGTGGAACTTGATTTGATTCCATTTGCTTTGCAAGTGTCGCCGAGTATGTTCTTTGTTTTTCCACCGGAAATGCGCTATTCTGTAATTCGCGTTCGCTTCTCAAGATCACTTTTTATTCTTTCCTTATTCCCTTCTAGTCCTTCTGATGCATTTGGCTAAAACTTTTTTATTCTGGCTAAGCGTTTCTTGCAATAATCTGCCCCTGGTTGCATTACTCTTTTTGGTCATCTGCCCTTGGCAGCATGATTTATTCAATATGTATCGAAGGACCGCAGTTACCCGTTTCCTCCTCCTTCTTGTCGACGATCGATGTTTCTGAGAAATGCTTCCCTGACAGGGTGCGAAAATTGCCCACAACCTGCACGCACAATTAAAAGACACTTCTGTGTCGAGATCGCATTAGCCAGTCCTTGTAAATGTGCAGGTGACTAGGCAGCAAGTCCCACGGTGCGATGCCATGTTCTTGGTGCTTTACATACCTGCAATGTGGGTTTATGTATGTGATTGTGTGTGTGTGTGTGTGTGTGTACGTGTGTGTGTGTGAGAGAGAGTGTGTGTATGTATGTGTGTGCGATTGTGTGTGTGTGAGAGAGAGAGCGTGCATGCATGACTGGGAGCGAATGTAACATCCTCATGCCTTTCTTGTTGATTCCTTAATGGATAAAGAGGTTTCTTTCTGTTTTCGTTCAAGACAACATTTCTCCCTTAAATCATCTTATTGTGAAAAAAATTTTCTGCCAGAAAATCCTTGTCAAAGATCGATAAAATTTAACAGTAATGATAGAAAATGTTGTTAAAAAGAGTATGGGAGCTAACTGATAATGAAAAGAACTTTGCAGAGGGAGGAACACAAGGAAAGAGAAAGACGGGGACTTCGCACGTGCAGAAAATGTAACTAATTGGAATTTCTCCAAATTGTTTCCATTCATTTATTTATATCAACATTAAACTGCAATATATTACTGTGGAAGAATATTTTCTTACATGAAACAGTAAAGACGAAGTTATGCCAAACTCCACTGCGTAGCTTTTTGTATGTTTTAAATTTTCTAGCAACTTTTTGATAATTTATTTTCTTAAAAAGTCTCCCCTGTTGTATGCAGATGAATAAACAAAGGAATAATTAGTGTAGTCAAGAGTAAAGGTTATAGCAAATGGAAGTAACAAATGAAAATTGCTGGAAGTGTAAAGCACACACACACACACAAATCAGATACAGAAAAGAACAACTGAAACCCCAAACAAGTAAACGATTTAGCGATTGAATTAGTTGATTTATCAATCAGTCAGTCATCCAGCCCACCAAGCAGTTTTTTTATCAAAGACCCTGGAACCATTTTCACCCTAAATATACCCATGCAATTTAAATTCCTCCATGAGACAATTTCGGTTAATGAGAACTTCATGTCCACGTGTGCACTGAGGTGTTGGCAGTCTTAAATCACGCGTGGAAATGATAATATTCTAAATTTTGGGACTGAAGAATTAGTTTCATGACCCTGTGTGTGTCACGGATCAATTTAAGGTCTGCTTGTCAACGTCGCCTTTGATGCGGCAGGACATCAAAGAGAACAGCATGGAGATGAATTGTCGCAAAACTGCACAAGTGCACACCTTCTGTCTGCAGCAGCAGTCATAATTTCCTCTTCTTTGCAACTACCGGCTTTACTTTCCGACTGAATGTCGGGTCAGTCTGTGCTGGCTGCTGTGGCTGCTGGCAGCAGCATTGATTAAACAAGTCTAACGGTTTTTTTAAGCCAAGTGTCAGCAGTATTGATCACTGCAAGTGATAGCCACTTTGCGTCAGATAGCGCAACACCTCTTCCAGGCAAAGGCGGGAAAAAAATATAATGAAATAAGGCTATGCTTGTGTTATTATATGATTTGGTGATTATGGTGAAGCCATATAAAATGGTAATAAAGAAATAGTTTGTCCGGTGGTCATTATGTCCATACAGAGGACCGGCGCATTGCTTGTGAACACCTGGCTGCATCTGCAGAAAAAAATCACCTGTGTCTGTTGGTGCTTGTATTGAACATGATGGTGTTTTTACAATCATGTTTAAGTATATTAGTTCAAAGTAAAGACAGATTCTAGTTAAATCACTAAAAGAAGTGAAGTTTATTTGGTCTATATTCAGTTTGGAATATTTATTGAAACAAACAAACTTTTATTTGAGTCTACATAGGAATGCCTAATGATAAAAACAGCATTAAAGATATTTACTATATTTTAACAATTTAAAAACAGACATAAGTTAAATTTACAAACTGGTCATAATTACATTCATCTTAAAAAATAATCGGAAAAAAATGTTTATTACACTTGCGGTTTCTCACAGTCTTTAGGTAAAAACGTTTGACTGCTTATAAATAATGACAAAGTAAATAAAAACAATTGAAAATAAATTGGAATGGGCGTTTTTATCTACTCATATTTTTGCTTTTTTGCCCGGTGGTATTATTATTAT
>SRHC01001002.1:125286-155455 GCA_004794325.1 Pomacea maculata
CTAAAAAGAGAGCAAATCCCCCGCTAAAAAAAAATATAAGAAAAAAGAAAACTGATGAGGCTGGATACCAGTGACAGCAGAATATATTTCTTTCTGGCTGAAAAAAAAGAAGTTATAGATTTTTACCGGACGACAGCTCCAGCCCTTCTCTCAAAGACAACATGAAAAATAAATAACCGCTGGAGTCCACAGACGTGAGTCTCTTACTGAACGATGGGCCAACCTCACCACAAGTGGAATGTACTGACTGGACTTGCAAGACAGGTTTTAGTTTTTGTTGGTGAGGCTGTTTAAATTAAAGGTCAGGGGTAGGGAGTCATACGTACTGCAATTATTTTACTCTAATTGTCAATATACAGAAAATGTTATCGGCAATAAATTTATTTCATAGAATAGAAATATAGATTATATGAACCCACCCTTTGTTCTTTATTTATATTGAAAGATGTCACCAGTATTGCGCCTATAACTTGTAGTATGACTGTATATACAAGCTTAATAATTAACATTGTAGCATAAAGTGGCTAATCTGTTGACTGTAATGTAGTAGATGTAAGTAATATAGGTAAGTGCATTCAGTTGTTGCCAGGTACAGTCTCTTGTTCTGCTCTATGTTGTTTGCTATTTTACTGACCTGAACCTGATTATATTCCAGCAATGGTTTTATATTGATATATACTGAAGTGTTGTATTGCAATGTTCTGTATGTATGTATTTTTCATATTATATTTTGCTGACGTATATTTATTTTTCTGGACTAGTATAGATGAGTTTACATGATGGTAGTATGATGTAGAAGCTTACTTTTCTGCTCGCCATAGTTTGAGTGCATCAGTATGATATCCACAGTAAAATAAACAGGAAACGTGTTGTAAACACATCCTGTCAGGCTTTTAACAATTATTTTCATATTGGTCCCAAGGGTCCGTTCACTGGTTTGTATCATCAGGAATTATGGTCTAGAGAAAGCCAGAATCGTCCTGGACTAGCTAGGCTAGAGCTATCTGGAAGGTATAGTTACGGCCTTGGAGGTCCTCTTGTTTCTCTTTGTCACCATCAGTCTGTCAGTTTATCTCTGTTCCTGCCTGTCTCACTTTCTGTACTCTTGTTTTTTCTCTCTATTTATTGTACCTTCTATTGTACCTCTCGCTCTCTCTTCTTTCTTTCTTTTTGTCAAAAAGCTGCCTGCCATGCTATCTTCATGTGGTCATGAGCACAAGATGGGATTGATCTGTCAGGTACAGATCACACACCAATGCCAAGTTTGAGGGTTTTGTCTAGACGAAACCAGTTTGGACAGACATATACACAGCATGTGCCGATATTTACTGGGCTGACGTCTTCCATGGCATCTGCATGTAGCCACGAGAGCCATTTGAAATTTTTCAGATCGAAAGACAGTGCCAGACTATTGGTTTAGGCTGGACAAACCCAATTTGGACAGACACATACACCACGTGTGTGGATATGTACTGAGGATGACCTTTGCATCTATGTATGGATGCCATTTTTTGGTCTTGGGTGTGGAAGGTCCCACTGAACCCACTTTACAGTAATACCAATATGGCGACAAAGTTTTTGAGATGAAAACATAAGAGAAAGAAATAAGAAGAACACAATTAAGACGCAAGCATAAATGAACTTGGCAGGTCACGTGACAGTCACGACCTTCTCTTGGTAAGTCGGCGAACGAAGACTGTTCAATGGATCTGTCTGCATCTCTGGGACCCCGCTGCCCTAGAGGGCGCTGTGGGTTGAGATCCTATCAGCAGCGTCGTCATTAGTTAAGCTGCATTATTACTGTCGTTGTCGTCTGGAAGCTAGGTATCTGTTGCTGTCCCTTTGCGCAGACAGCTCTCCGAAATGAATGAGAAGGGACCGAATTGTTAAGAACAATAGTTCGCACTGCCAAGAGAAAATGATGCCAAGCTGGCTACAAGCCAGGTTAACATAGCCTCTCAAAGTCAAGAGTGCATTACACTAGCGATATATTCGTGTAAGAAAAAAACAACGGCAGTCATAAACATCAAGATTTTCATCCTTATCATCTCGTAGGAACACGTGAACACCCAGTATGTGCTATGATCTTCAAATTTAAAATCACACGCCTTTAAACTCTCTTTCATGTCTTTCATATCTTTGCCGCACAAAACTTCACAAGAGGATCACCTTGTTTCGTCACCACTGATAAGAATCAGCAAACCGGAAGTGGAAAGCCACACGAAGTTAAACAGCCCAGCGGTTATTGCCCGGAGGTGACGTCACGAGGTTGGGGCAAGCTACTCTGCTGTCAGCATTGTGCGGCACAACTCGTGGCCTGATATGCGCCAGCTCGTATGAACTCGATGGCGGGTCCCGGATCCTCGAGGGAAATCATCGTCCTTACAACGATTATCAGACGCAACGAATAGTTCACGCACTTTCGATTCCTTGGAGCAGCCAAGGGCAGGGCAGCGTGCACGGCATATGCAGGATCTCCCGCTACGCATCGGTGGCTGCTGATTCGGTGACTGATATGCTTGACTAGACGGTTCATAGGGCACTGACATGGCTAGTGATACAGTTACTAGCATGGCTACTGGTATGGGTGCTGACATACATATTGACATGAGTACTTGGCTGACCTAGTTGTGGATGTAGGTCAATATCAACATCGTTAATAAAAGGACAATAAGATCCTTGTCATTTTCATCATTCCAATTTTTTTAGTTATTTTTATTTTTTATTGTTTATTTTATTGTTTATTGTTTTTTAGTTATTTTTATTTTGTATTGTTTATTTTATTGTTTATTTTTAGAAGGTATTTCTATCAGGCTATAAAAAGGAAATGACCGATTTCTGAACTTCCGTATTAATTGTTGCATGTATAATATCGAAATACAAAATTTTGTCATCAGTTTTTATCTTGTGGTAGGCGTTGACAGGAAACGTGATATTGGTTTTTACAAAGCACAAACAACAACAGCAAAGTGTTTTTGTGTACCAAATAATCTTTCTACTTCTGAGATTTTCTGTTCAAGTCTCTCCTGTAGCTCTGCTCACTGACCAGTGTAGCCTCATCGTACAGCCGTGCTGCGTGGCACTTGTTCTCAGAAACTTAGACCTGTCTCCACAAAGCACACGGTCAATACATCATGTCTGCCCACAACTCTGTGCCGCAAGTGCTCCACGTGACCGCGGTTCTTCACTGCACTCTCTAGCACGAGAGTTCGATATGACAACGGCCGACAACTGGCAACCTTGCTCTCCAGCACTCGGCGCTCGCAACCAAAGCTGGTCATGCTCCAGTGCAAAGTTCTTTTTTTTATTGATGGGTGCAAATTCATGGATGATTTTTTTGAAAGATATAAATGCCGTTAGAATTCATTTATACCGCAAGGCAAGATGGCAAGATGGATATGATCAGATCATGGTTAAGGGCGGGGATGCCGTATCCATGAGTCTTTGCCAGGAGAACCTGCTCACAACTGACATTCACTACTCCAGAGCTCGGTCACCCCTGACATTCACTACTCCAACAAAGCGAGGCTATGTGGTTAGTGTTTTGATAATCAAAGTTCCCTTTGTGTAGCCTAACTGTACAGACGAGTGCCTGACTTTGGTGTCCTTTACAAGACAATACGGTTACTGTGACCAGCCAGCCGGCACGGGCATGGTGCATTCATTCATCACAGGTCAACAATAGTGAGCACTTTATAAAAATTAGGAAGTACTTAACAACAAACCTATCATAAAAGTATGAACACAACTAGACATTTTCTGATTCATTTTCTATGTTTTTGTTAGACTTACTTTAGAAAAACGAGCGTTGATATTTTTTATTGCAGAAAAATGTATAGCAATGATTTTCTTTAAGAATCTTTAAGATCTTAAAAAAAATTCTGGAGACTGCATCACAAGTATTCCTTCATTCAACCCTGAATCAGGTCGTAAAACCTTAAAGTCTGTGTCTTGTACAGGTACATCCCACTTTCAAAAAGTAGGCATCACTCGACATCGTACAAGCATCTGCTTACTTTCTAGAGAATCCACGACATTGAAGTATTAAACACAGAAAGTAAATAAACAGTCCAGAATAAACAAACAGTGGCGTGTCTTGAGGTAGAACCTCTGAAATGTGCGAGATCACTACAACATTCCCAGCATCCCTTAAAGATAAGCAGTCAAACGGCTTATTCTCAAATTTATCCTGGAGCAAATTCACGAAAAAAACAATTTCATTTGTCGGTTGGTTCTGGAAGGCAAAATTTGCTCTGGGCTCACACTAACGAAATTACGATGAAGGATTTGCTGCGTTTTCTTGTACGACAGCGACGACTAAAATGTCGAAGGGAAAGCATCTTGGTAATAGAGAATGACAAGAAGAGTTAGGACAATCAGAAACTGTTTCCACCCACAGGGTGGTGTGCGGTAAGACAAGATGTTGCTGCTCTCCCCTGCTGAGACCCCAAGACCCATAAATTACAGAGGCGGATATACAGACTCAGCTCGCGGAGGAATTTTAATCAGTTAGAGCTTCGGAAACATCTTCAGAAAATAAGTTCATTGCGTTTCAGCAAGTGAGGAGTGCGAAGAGTGCTGTACATTATATGCATGAGATGATACACGGACCTTCTGTTTGTGTTCTTGCACAGAGTTTCAATCAACTCTTCAGAAGCGTCCTCAGAAAATAATCTTAGGGATGCTGGAAGGTTTACTTTGCTGGAAAGATAAAACTGTTGCCGCATTCTTGTCCAGGGTCTTTGTTTTAACATCTTCGCGTTTGATGACTTATTTTCATATTTCTGACACCGGTAGGTAAATGGATAGATGGTTATGAACCTTCTGCGGTCAATCAGTCATCGATTGAATGGATTCACTGACAGAGGTTCTTCTTCCCTGCTTAATCCCTTCCATCACTCTCTTCTATTAGGTGGAAGAAATGCTTGCTATGACAATAAAACTAAAGCAAGATTGCTGTAGCGGACGATGATAAATCTTCGGTCAGATGGTAGGCAAAGAACAGTCACTCGAGCACGAACGATGGCGCTCTTGTTAATAGTGTCTGATGGCAGGCTTCCTCTGACTGAGTGTCATCTCTGAGAAGTCTGTCTGAGAGGTTATTCACGTTTTATCTCGATCCGCAAAACGTGACCGACACAATTCCTATAGTTATTTAGTCTCCACTCGGAGTCATTCTTAGTCTTTCGATTATCATGAGATCAGCTACTTGTTCTGGCTCTGGCTCAGAAGAGACATTATTTCACAAAATGGTTTGTGAACTGTGTACATTTGTAGTATATGTTCTTATCTAAGTCTTTTATCAACATGAAAGCAAATTTTTTCGTTTGGTATCACTTTTTACATCCAAGTGTTTCTTTCTATCTCCTCTGTCGATACCATCTAGCGATGCACTTCACCAAATTCTTTAAAGTTGTGGATGCAGGCTGACATGATTCTTTAATAAAAACCGGGATGCCTTCCGAGTAAAAGAGAATTCGTGCTGAGTAGTGACATCATTGTTGAATTTTTTTGGTAAAATCAAAAGCAACGAGTTACTACTGACAAACAATAGCAATAACAACCAACTTCATTAGTCCCAATGGGCAATTTAAATAAGTTTGTAATGCCTTCGTGTGGTTTGTTCGTTATGCAATAGCTCCCTCCGTACACCGAACAGTCTACCCACTCCAGTTTATTCATCTGTAAACTACGTTTGACGATTGATATCGGTATCCTGGCAACGATCGATGTATACTGATGAGAGGTCGCAATATGCAGGCGTGCAATTCGTGGGCTTGTGGACTAGGGGCAAGCCCACAAGAAGAACAAAAGGAATGAAAGCAGAAAAAGAACGAATAAAAACGCCGAAGCAAGAACGGGAATGAGAGTGCAGAAGAAACAATCTGGTTCACCTCCTTGCAAATCGGTTGCAGCATTTATAGCTACAAGATGCGTGTCTGGATAGCTTTACCAAGAAGACCATGACCAGATTCGTCAAGGTTTGAAAAACACTTTCATGTCTCCTGCTATTGCCAATGCCTCCACCTTGTGTATTTAAAAAAGTAAATTAATGGGATACAAAAACAAACAAACAAAACAGTTAAATCTTAAAAAAAGGACCAAACAAGAAAATAACTTCTACATCCTTTTAGTAGCATCTTAATGACCTAGCCTCTGACAATGGCATCGATGATAAAGACAGAGAATTATAAGAGTGGGATGTGAGCCAGAGATGAAAAAGACGATAAGACAGCGATGTGGTGCTGTAAACAGCTGTGATGACAGTCCTGATGTCTATTTATTTACTTGTTTATTCGTCCATCAATAAGCTGGGGGATAAAGACTCTGGATTTTGCAGTGACTGCTGCCATTTTCAAAAGGTTATCCTCCGAACAGGAGGTGTGTGGCCAGGATTGCACCACGGCACAAAGTGGTCGTAAATTCCTATCTGAAAAAGGGGTCCGTTCGCAGTTTATGGAGAATGTGCTTCATAAACCTGTCTTCATACATCAGTCACAACTGTCCCGAAATAGTCCAGAAAGATGAGTGGATCCACTCTGGCTCAGCTGATTTGAAGTGAAGGAGGTTTGAGCAGTTGCGTTTTAACTTTAAGTGCACGCGTGTTAATTAAAGATGTCGGGAGTTTTTATGTGTTTTTATTGCTTTCCTAAGAAAACCGTCTCCTACACTCACTATTTCTCTCTCCCTCTTACGAGCTATTAAAAAAATCCGAATCAATTCATCTTTTTTTTCTATTTTCGTTCTTTTATAATTCTTTCATAATTCTCATGAATTTACGAGAGTTATTTTGCCAATAAATGCAAGATAGTGCGTTATAATCATGATTCAGGCTACTTCAATTCCCATTCAACTACTGTATTCAAGGATTGGCAATCTTGAGTTACAAGGGACAAATAATATCTTGAAAGTTTGCAAGACTTTTTTTGTTGACTAACCTTCCTTCTTTTTCGCCCTTACAAACCCCCTGACACAGCACGGTTAGAAAAAATAGCTACACCAGTACTCCAAATGTGGCTTACCTACTTCGTAGGGTGGTAAGAGGAGGTAAACATCTTTAAGCCCCTGAAAGCCACCTTCTTTAAGTACGGGAGTTCCACGACAGACATCAGCATCAACAATAACAACAGAATGGCAACAGCTGCAGCGGCAATGGACAGAGTCTGAAGCTGATCTACTACAAAGTATATTCTGTTCAAGTCCCTCATTGTACCGATCCTGCTTTACAGATGTGAAGCGTGGACCCTGCTTCCGATACGAAGAGGAAAATCAAGGCATTCAGTTTCCCGAGGAGACTGCTCCGAATCTCGTACAAATGACATAAAAACAATGACTTTGTAGGAAGCACGGCCTCCACACTTGCAGGACACCAGGGACTCTACTTGCAACACTCAAGCCACGAATTTGCATTACTGGACTGCTGGCAGACGATTTTGTCCAGTTAACTACTAAAACGAGGCAGATTTTTATAAAGCTTCCGGCTTAGTCACATTCATTGTTTAGGCTCGCCGAGACTAACAGCGGAGAACTTCGCAAGAGGCTAAGCGTTGGTCTCGGCAGACAGACAGCAATCCACCTTTACACGTCCGTGTCCAAGCGATGTAAGCTGTTCTGGGAATGTCCTCCAGCACGATTGTCGAAGACTGTCCTTCTAGGTACCTTGCAGGGTTGGTCGAGGTCGTGGTGGTCGAAGAAGAACCACGTTACGAGTGTGAAGAAGTGACCCAGAGATGCTCACTATCACCCAAAGCAGGCATGAGTAGCTGGTCTTGTCAGCTTCTGCGTGTATCAATGTGGTCCCCCTAGTTACAGATAGTCAAGAGACGAATGACTGGCTGCCCTACACCCCTGGCAACCTCTCTGTAATCACAGCAAACGACCTCACGCAACGAGGACCTGCATCATCTGTGATACCTGTGTCTAATTCCAAGACCTCACAACGATCTCAGTTCATGTTTAATGAAGGTATGTAACCCAAGGATGGTTTTACCTCTTCTTTATAACCCCAACTCATGAGCAATTCTCTATTTCTCAACACCTCATACCTCGGAATCCATGAACTTTCATCGCAAGCATCACCCGCTGTGGCCATGCTTCTGACTTCACTTCCAGCTGTTACCATGGTGATTGATGAAGCTAAATCATCCGCCGACTCTAAACGTGTGCCATTGTAGCTGTCATCTCAAGTGAGCTTAATTTTAAAGTATAAACAATCTCCAATTAAGTTATCGCCATGAAGGAGTCAACACTATCTCCATCAGCCAAGTGAGGTTGTAAACGCGCCTCTCAACTTCTGATGACGAACGGCAAGAGGTTATTGGAATAATGGAAGCTAAACCGCAAGTGAAAACGACATTGATTGAATGATTGAACGATGGTAGGATTGAATGATTAAGCCTATTCATCAATACAGATTTCTACAAGGAAAAAAAAAGAATTATTGTTTGATTGGTTTTTCAAGATTGTTATCTCGAAAAATACTTGTGTGTATGTGTTTGAGAGAAAAAGAGATAGAGAGAAAAAGAAAGAACAAGAGAAATTCAAGATGTTCCACAGACATTTCTAAGAGCACAGGTCAATGAGAAATATATATACTTCAAAAAAATCTGGTCTCATATTTCCGAAAGGAAGTGCGATGTCCCGAACAAACAAAAACAGAGAAATCCTAAAGTAAATAATGTTAATCACCATCGGAGGATAATTGCAATTTTCCTGATCTCATATTTTTACCTGCAAGAATACAGCGCGGCAAACAATTAAATCGACTGATGAAATGTTGTAGCCTGTTCCTGTCCTCACCAGTGCCCAGGTAAGAATGCGACACATCGAGCGTTCGATCCTCCCCTGACAGGTGTACTTAAACTCTCGGAATATACGCACCGTGACGCACCGTGACGTCTCTCTTGTGGAGACCGGCCATGGTTCCCATCGACCGGACTCTGGCAGCCAATGTCGGAATAAAAAAGACATTCGGGAGCAATTCAAACACTCCAATATTTGTGGGCTGTGTGCAAGCCAATATAAGCAGCGCGTGTCAACATCGCATGGCTGGGTGAAGTGAGTGTACACCAGCAAAGTTCACTGTGACATTGCTTTCTGTATGTTAGTTCACAAAGAAAGGTCACGTGGAGACAAAACTTTCACTCGCAAAACACATCGGGATAGGTTTACATCACAGATACATCAGATCATCAAGCAGCTTGCTGTGCGTTCTTCAAGCAGCAAACCACTTACTCGTCCCGTAGGGGGTGGACCAAGAAAGCAAAAATCTGAGATGATTTTTCTGCCCTAGAGAACCGAGAATTTTGTTTGCTCGAAATGTTTTCTCCCCTGAGTATAAAAGTGCATTGTCTCGGTGCATTAGTGTGAAAATGTGTCCGATATTGAACTGAAATAAGTGAACCATGAAGTCGTGGATAACGGACTAGTGGAGGGATTGGCTGGCTTCCAGGTGGGCATCTCTAATTCGATTTCTTTACAATTACCTTCAAGGTAGTAGAATAAGTGGCCAAGACTTTGTTCGTTTTTCAACAAATTCTACAAGGCTGATAATTTTTTTACTATTTATAGCCAGACGGAAATGAGTTTTTGAGCCTCGGAAGACTTCATTTTGTGGACTGATGCAATCGTAACCCAGAACATTATTAACAGGCATTGGTACAGAAGCCTCGACTAACTTCTGAATTTCTCGGCTTCGTGTACCTGGTCCATACAGGTGGCTTCTCTAACCTTTAATTACCTCTGTCCCCCGGCGTTGGGCAAATTTGTTGTGAGAGAGAGAGGGACAGGAGTGAAGGGTGTGGAGATGATGATGGTTTTTACAGGCGTTGAGCTCATTAAGACCGTGGACTGTCATTTAAACGATGGCTGACGGAAATGACCAATCTTCTTCCGGTTAAGAAAGACAATAAACAAATGATTGCTAAAGCCATTTCTTTGCACTTTTCCTCTCTTTTGATGAGGGTAGAATGTCGCCTTGAAATCGCATTTGCATTGTAATTTATGAGGAGGACAGAAAGCTAGCTTTGTATTCATTAGCAAGACAAAGCTCTGCTGTAAAAGTCTGGTTGGTTGATTAATGTCCAATCTTGCCATGAGAATTATGGCGATGGATGCTACGAGAGTATTGTTTGATCGTCGCAACTTGTGTATGAGGATGCACTAACTCTGAATACTTGGATCACCATGAATATGCGACACCCTGTCATCCTCCAAGGAAAAAAGCACAATTTATGCATGCTGTCATACTGAGCATCGATCCCTGCCTACAGAAACGCATTAGCGCATAGCAATACGATATACACATACAGATATTTATATTGACATGCATTCATACAGTTACATACAATGTATTTTCATTAATCCATAGTAAAACTGTGATAAAAGTATTTGTGCATCCCTGTGTATGGTATGCGGGTACCTGAACACAGCTTATCATAGATAGCAACTAACAAGATCAGAGATGCATATACTTACAGATTGCACACATCTATATATAGATTATAAAATATACATTCGCAGAAAAAGATTTACATATCACAGAAACTCGCAAACAAACGCCAGCACGTGGACTGGTTCACCCACACACACGAACACAGTAAACAGAGAGGCACCAGCATATATACTGTCCACAGATACAAACACACACAGATAAACACGCAGGCGCTTACTCATACAGACGCACATACCCTCCCACACACACACCTTGCACATGCACAAAAAACTTATATACAAATGTTCACAGAAACAGGAACACACACACATAAAGTCATGCATTTAAACATATACACAGACACACGAACAGAAAAGCATACATATGAATACAAGGGTGCGCTCGTCCTTACCTGAAGTTGCTGCACGGGTGAATGACCCAGTTGCCGACACTCTTGTGTCGCATCTTCTCCTTCATGAGGGCGTTCTTGTTGCCGAAGAGCTTCATGGCCAGCTTGTTGTCTGATGGCTGGAAGAAGGTCAGGATCTGGTCCTTCAGGTAGGACGTCGGGGAGGGCTTTTGCTCGGCCATGGAATGCATTTCGGTTGGTCCCGGTACCAGTTCCTCCTTAGGGGTTCCGTACAGGCTCGTCTCGTCGCCTAGAAACTGTACCTTCACATTGTTTTGATAGTTTATCTCTGGGCTCAAGTAGTCACTGTATACTGAGTCCGAATCAGAGTCTAATGTTATAGTTATAGAGGGATTAGTGCGAGGGCTGCTGCCGACCTGCAGCAAGAAAGGGGTGCCATCCCCAGCCAACTTGGTGATTGCATTTCCGGTAGTGGTGGTAGAAGTGGCTGTTGTTGTCGGTGAAGTAGTTGTTGCTGACTGAGTACCCACGCCGGAGGTGGCGCTTGAGTCGCCGCCGCCGCCGCCGCCACCGTCGTCTTCCCCTGTACCTGTATCCCGTTGCTGTTGTTGCTGTAGTTTGAGCTGCTTCTCAGCTGCCGCCGCGGCCCTCGCAACGACATTGAAGCGTTTGAGTTTAAGACTAGGCACGCGACGCGACGGTCTGGGTGGGGTGGCACCACTCGGGTGCATGCTAAGGTGCGCACTGCCTCCACCGCTTCCGCCACCTCCGCTGCCTGCAGAGGGGGTGGCGCGGGGGGCGCTCCCATTGGCCGCCTTACAGTACTTGACGGAATCCGAGCGCTGCAATCGAGGGGACGGGAGGGATGAAGTGCTTATAGGAAGCGCGACACCGGTGGCGTTAGTGCTGCTGCTGCTGCTACTGCTGCTACTGCTGCTGGTGGTTCCACCGCCGCCGCTGCCGCCGCCGCCGTTGCCGCCACCCCCGCCGCTACCGTTCTTGTCGGAGAGGGACGGCTTTCTACGGGACAGCAGCGGAGAGGAGGCGGACGAAGTTGACCCTTGGCGACGCAGCGATCGGTGGTGGTGATGGTGGCCTACGATGCCGTGCTCTGACCCTCCTCCCGCTGCAGCAGTGCTGCCCGCCAAAACGCCGCTGCCGCTGGAGGAGCTGCCCGCGCTGACAGCAACGCTACCGCCACCGCCGACGCTGCAGCTCAGCACGCTGCTCAAGCCGGCGATGCCAGAGCCCAAGATGCCGGCCAGGCTTGAAGCGGGGCCAGCGTGTCCGCCCCCGCCTACGCCCCCGCCTCCCTGGGCCGTTGCAGCAGCAGCAGTTACCACGCTGCCGTCGTCAGATGGCTGTTGTTGTGGTTGTTGCTGTGCTTTGGACCGTCCACGGGCGCTGTCCCGCCGGATCAGGGGAGACGACAGCGGTGTGACGAGGGCCGCCGAGTCGTCGTCGCCTGTCGAGCTACCATCGTCGTCGTCAGACCGCATGGGTGGGAGGGGTAGAGGGTGAGGGTAGGCCGACGAAGGTAAGTGAGAAGCTGAAGGAGGACCAGGCGGCTCCGTGCTAAAGGCGGGTGGAAGGTCCCGGGTACGTACTGAAGGGCTACTGGCCATGGTGACGTCCCTTTATCTATCCTTGGCAACGGGGATGAATGTTGTATTAGTGGATAAAGGTCGACTAGGGAATGCAGTTCTTACTTTTCTTCAGGTGTGTGAGGACTGGAGAAAAGTCGGCTTTATGACGTGTGCAGGTAGGGAAGCCGCAGCGAGATGAGGGATTCTGCACATTAAATTAAAAAAAAAAGAAGCAACCTTGAAATTTCAGAAAAATACAAAAATCTATTAGTCTCTAATTGGATACAGTTCATTTGTTACATCTAATCTTTTTGACATATAATCTACAAGAGGTAATGAAATGTCAGTTTAAATGGGGAAAGAGGTTCATCTACCCCTAGGCATGACTGAGAAAGTAAAAAAAAAAATCGAAACTTTTCTTTTCTTTTTTGATATTTTTGGTATTTTAAATGTGCTTCCCCCTCTCTCTACTGGGGTTAACAGCCATATAATTATTATTTTTTTATTATTATTTTTATTATTATTATTAAATAGCTGTGTGTTTCTCCTTTAAAATAAAGCGAACAGAAGCAGTTTCAAAGACAGACGTATGGGAAGGTAATAAACGACAAGCAAAGACTTATAAAAACCAAGCGAGAAAGAAATGTCAATAGAGCGAAGGAGGAAGGAAGTGACGGGTAGAGACAAGGAAACACATATTTACAAGTACACCAATTATATCGAACAGACAGTACAAGAACAGTCCATCCAATCAGACAAAACTCGTTGAAGAAACTGAAGATTTTAAATCGAACAAATATAAGTCTTCTCGGGTTAAAATCGATTGTGAGTGTAGGAAGGGTAAGTTCACCAGAAAGACTGAGTAGAAATATGAGATAAGAACTTGGAACCAAAACAAGAAAGGGCCAAGGCTGGATCGATGCCATAGATGCAGCTGTATGATGATAAGACATGAAGACAGGATGCAGAAAACATGTCACGTGGACTATCTCCAGTCCACAAGACAAAGTAGCCACGAAAAAACTTGTGAAGAACTTTGTGTATGTTTGTCTGTTTGCGTGCCTGCTTCTGTCGTTTTATTTGATTTTTTATATATTTTTCTTTCTGTGAATTTTACCTTCTTTCTGTCTTTCTCTCTTTTTTCTGTTTCTTCCCTGCCTTCTACTTTCAATATTAGCAGCTTAGGACAGCTGCCATCTTTTGCAGAAAAATTTAGTTTTGCATAAAAATAAAAAAGTGGAGGAATTAATTACAAAGGACAAAAGTAAAGAAAAAAAGCAAGAAATCAATCGCAAGAAAAAAAAAATCACCGTTCCTTAAGACGTTTGTCCAGATTGAAAAATATTTTTTTATTAGCCTTGTTATCACTTTCTTCTTTTGGGTTGTTGTCGACTTCAAAACCGAGTCTGAAAGCACATTACAAGGAGCCACAACACTTGGACAGTAATTAAAACTCCCGCCAAGGTTTTGGTATTTCCCTTTCAGAAAATGATGGGTGCCCACCACCAGAGGCAGCAGAGACAGAGGAAAAGGTCACATGCCGACTTTTTGTGTCAGAGTCTTTGAGCTCCGCTTTTGTTTTGGATAATTCCGCTGAATCCCGCGGTAATGAGTTCACAGGCTTCAACATGATTTGGTCGATGTGTCTCTCACAGTTCACAGTTTTTGTCGCCACAGCTTTCTGTGGAAGCAGCGACACACGCCTTGCAATGCTTTGCTAACAGAATTTCATCGAATTGCCGAGGCAGTGAGGATTATGATTGATCGCACGATATTTGTTCATCACATTTGCTTCACGTGCCTGACCCGCCATCTTGCCTGCACTATGGAAACTACGAAAATTAAAAGAAAAATGTAAAAGAAGAAAAAGAGGCTTCAAGCTTTGGCAAACATTTCAGATTTGTTGTTGCAAGCAAACTAGCAAACGGTCACCTGACAGAAGTGTCCACCATTCTGCAAACATTTCTGGAAGATCCGCAGAAAGCTATGTAGCAGATGACTAACAAATGTAGCGGCAGCACACTGGATATTTACAGATTGTGTGATGCACGAGTGTAAACACATTTAACTTTCTGTGCATCCATCTCGACTGCAAGACGATGTGCAGGTGGAGTTCAATGTTGCAATGTTGTGTTTTCGAAAAAAACTAAATGGAAGCACAATAAAGTTTATACTCTTTTTGTCTCTCTCTCTATATATATATCTAGTCTATATGGAGTCTGTAGTCAAGTTTGTTTTATTACTTACAAGCGTGTCGTGTGTAGGTCAGGTGAGATTGTTCATTGTTTGTTGGACTGTCTGTCTATCTAGCTGTCAATATAACAACTATGATATTAGTCATTGTCTTTAGTAATAAGCTCATTATATTTATTTCTACTTGAAAAATTGTTTGGATATTGGATCGATCACGTGAACATACATAAATTGCTATAATCTCAAAATACAAATTAGGATTTTTGTTTAGTTTCAGGGCATGTCTTGCCATAATCTAATTTTGCTAGCTCATCTCTTTCTGTTTTTTTTTCTCTCTCTGTCGTGCAATGGTTGTGAGAACGGATTGGTTGTAAAAGAAGGAGGAATGGTCAGTCACGAACGGTTGTCACTATCTCCACATAAATCAAATGAACCATGTCCTGATCTGCATATGCTAGTGTCCCAGTCCTTTTTATATTTTACTGGTCTGCTTTTATGTCAAAGAATAAAGACAGTTCATCCGAAAGCTGGCAGCCTTTAAAAGATTCATTGATTTGAGAACTCTGGGATTTGGGAGTCTTGTTTACAGCTCTTCCTCAGATCCTCCTTTATTCTCTTGAAGATTTTTAAAAGTTTGGTTTGGTTTGGATTTTGCCGTGGTTTTTTTTTTCTTTTATATTCAACGGATTTTCCAAGAGGAAGCATGTGTTGCTGAACACAATTCACGCCCTTGTTCACCTTGATCAGGGACAGAGTCCATGAAACATCACACGGTGCTCCAATGTGCAGAAGTGTGCATGAGCCTGTTCGATACTCATATGACGCATCGTGTTTTCTAATAATTGACCTAGCTGTGGATAGGGTGCCTCAATCCGAAGACGAAAGAAAAAAATAAGGCAATGAACGATAGATAGATAGAAAGAGCGAGAGAAAAAGAAAGAAAGAGGATATAATCCTCTTGCCTCGAGAAAAGTGAAGGCTCGAACCTCACTCCCCTCACTTACTATGACTGTGAAGTCAGGGGGCTATGCCCTTTTTCAATTAAAATATTATGGCGAAAGACCGGATGTTTAAAAAAGCTTCTCACCTACAACTCAGCGTACCATGGCAACGAATGCTTAGAGGCAATAAATCCCTTTCTCCTGCAGAAAGTAAGCTTGAAACTCACGGTAAACATCTGAAACATCTGAAATGCCTTCCTTACTTTTTCCTTCTTTCTTTCTTTCATAACCTCAATCATTTTCTGGTGATTTGCAACCTCATGGTTCGGTTCCCACTTGGCTCCGGTAACTTTTGTTTTGACAAATGTCTTTATTTCCGCTATGAAGACGAGGTATGTGAAAACACAGATTTGAGGATTGTGCCAAAATGAAATATTGCCATGGCCTATTGAGAACTGAATATTCACTGGACGACATCTTGTTTATGTGAGCCGGCATATAAATCTTCATGCAGGTTTTACTCCAGTGGGACTGAAAGCATGGCTCCAGCTGCGAGGAAGTCAGGAAGAAAAATACTGCGACGAGTAATTTCCGCCCACTTTTAATTTTTTTCTTTTTTTTTTCTCTCTCTCTACACTCAGGTGATTTATTTTTTTCTCTCATTTCCTCATTTCTAGACTCATTTTGGTTCTAGCTATAATCTACTAACTGCACGCGCACACACACACACACATTTTCTGTGCTCACATCAATTAAAAATAACATTTTTCCGCTTTGCATCACAGATTCTGCCGATTCTCTGATAAGCTTCAGGAAACGATGACTGGCTCCTGAATGTTACTAAATTAGTGCCGTGGAGCTCAGATAATTTATAGATAAACATAAATAAGCAAGTCGAAGCCGGTCTATTCGACACCCGGAACTTGTGATTTTGATCGTCGGTATCGAGTGAGAACCTTTGTGCGCGATGGACGGTGCAGAGGTCAGAAGGTTACGTCAATGGTCTGTGACTTTTCTTCTGTTTCTATTTGTTACAATTACTGGGTCAAGGCTCGGGCTGCAGGGAGGTTTATTTTTGGAGTCTGGAGTGAGTATTAGCAGACAAACTCAATTTGTGGAGGAAGACAAATATTGATAGGTACGACTGTAAGGCTAAATAGAAAGATGTCTTCTACTTAACGTAGGTGTAAACGCAGTTTTTAGCACAAAAGTGATTTTTTGTACACGAAATATTGCTGTAGAGTGACAGTTTACTACAGAACGGAACATGGGAAATCAAGTAAAAAAATCTGGAGTTCAATCATAGTGTTAAAGCATTTTCTTTCAGCAAGTGGCAGATGATAATGAGACAAAGTGAACTGTCAATAAATTCACGTGTGTGCGTGTGTGTTCATACATATTCAACCAAAGATGGCATTATCTGTGCTCACAAAGAAGAGAGAAAGAGAAACAGATAATAGCAAAGAACTTCTAAAGTGCTAAGTTGAGCGTCGACGACAACGATTGCAGCAGCTGCTGCTGAAGCTAATGATGGTCAAAAGGATGAACATTATAGCGCGCTGTCGAGATAAACACTTCCTTCAAAGTGAGGTCTTCGTGACATTATCGTCGTGAAGAAAGAAAGGAAAAAGGTATGAAAAAAACAAAATAGAAAGAAAGAAATCTAAAGACAGAGACAGACAATGAGAGATGTCAATCAAATACTTATTAAGTTGGTAACAACGGTTAGACATGTGTAAGTATGGCTTGCTGTAGTCTACTCATAACCCGGCAATACAATCATGAATAAATGGGTCCTCCATCTGACTTCGAAAGAGGAAGATACAGCACCATCCTTCTATCCATCCATCCATCGATTGTTGCGTTCAGTCAGTCACCCAGACAGCGATCGGTGATTGCAGTCAGTAACTCAATCAGCAAATGTCGGTCGGTCGGTTAGTAGAGTCCTCTGTATGACAATGTTCGGGATTGTTCTTTTTGGGACAACCTCCTCTCCATAAAGAGTCGTTACAGTCTGTAAATGAACACGTTCCTTCCAACATCCGAGTGCACTCGCACCCGACACAAATCGAGATCAAACCAGTTCTAGCTCACCAGAAGGCTTGCTTAATCAACTAATGGCGGCTCTGATTAAAACATTGCTCACCAAACAGGCGAGCCAGGTGCGTCGATTCATGCATTTTGCATCCGTCGGTAATTTTTCATGTCGAGGTCTACTTTCCCTCAAAGCTCAACGTTTGCGTCATAATTACCCAAAAAAAGAGAGAAAAAAATCCTTTACCCGCCAGGATAGCCAATCATTTTGGAAACAAAAATGTTGAAGAAATAATGCACAAACCTCGAAATACGCCAGCTGAAGCGCCAACATAAAACACAGGATGAAACAGTAAAAAAAAAAAATATACAGTTTAATAATGTGACAAAAAACCTACAGACACAAAGGCATCAACAAAAGTAAAGGAAATGAAATTTTGCGAGCTTAGTGTAAACAGCAAGATATGTGGGTTACGTTCTGCTGGCTTCAGCATCGCAATGCGCGAGCGCTAACATTTCGCTTCGGTACGGCCTGCACGCCGACAGCGCCCGCCAGACACATCGCGCGCACAAACATGGCCGCCAGCGAGTACTGAAACGATGTTGCCCGCCATGGTCTCTCATATTCTTTTTCATGTTGTCCTTATGATACTTGATGACATTTTTTAACAGATCTATCTTATAAGACATTTGCATCTCAGTAATTATCAATTTGTTTTTGTTTATCCACACCAAATGGCTGAGGTTAAAGTTTTATAGCTAAAGGTAGGTTCAAATTATGTACTTGTCATTGATAATAAAATTTTCACTCTGTCATCATAAACGTTTATGGTGTTAGTGTGTTCTTGTTGTTAATACAGTGGTACCTCGACATACGAGTTTAATTCGTTCCGTAACCTTGCTCGTATGTCAAATTGCTCGTATCTCAAAGCAATTTTCCCCATTGAAATTCATTGAAATGCCATTAATCCGTTCCAGCTCCCAAAGCACCACCTCAGTTGTTTTTGTTAAGTGTTTTTGAATAAGAAAAAGTGTATTTACAAGAAGAAACATTTATTTATGAATAACAAATACATATTCTATAAAAACATATTAAATTCTTCGTTTGTGGAAGTGTGTGGGATCTGCTTCAGCAAATCACCGTAAATCGCTCGTGCCTTCTCACACATGATGCTTTGTGTTAAGGTTCCTCCTTGAAGCTGCTTCTCTGTCACCCACACAGTCAATAGTTTCTCCATCTTTTCCTGGAGAGAAGTCCGGAGCTTAGAAATTATTGTAACGCCCTAGCTGGCGTTGTACCCTTTATCAACTCCTGTTTAAGCTCAGAACATATCATTGATGTGCTACACCCGTACATCCTCGCCAAGTCAGTTACTCGCACACCTTGCTCATGTTTTTCTACGATTTCGCGCTTTAATTCAATAGACATCATCTTCTTTTTCGGACCCATGGTTACAAAAATAAATGTGATAATGTTTTGTAAATGTACAAAAAGCAAAAAAACGCGAACCCAACTTATCAAAAATGCTTCTAACACGAGGGAAACAAGCACACAGACTGAGGTCTAGTCTGAGGTGGGAGAAACTGTTAGACGCTGCACACGACACCAACATCCGCCCCGCATGTTGGGGTCGTGTGCAGCGGTGTAGTGTACGATTGCTCGTATCTCAAATCTTGCTCTTATCTCGAAGCAAAATATCGCTCGCTCGGCGGCTCGTATCTCAAAACACTCGTATGTCAGGGCACTCGTATGTCGAGGTACCACTGTAATTGAAACTAGCTTTCGAAGATAAATGTTTGCTGTTAGGGTTTTTTTTTAGTATAAAATCGTCATATTAATATTTATCAGCATCCTGACACCTACTTGGTGTACATGAAATTTCTGTCAAGATGTTTAAAGTGTCGCAGAGGTCTTCTAGAGGGCGCCCGCGTTACAAAACGCCGGTTAACAGGCCATCGTGGATCGTGACCCCATGAATCTGCAAGGGCAGGAGACAATAATGTAGGCAAAGGTATTTACACTCTGCATTGCAAATTCGAACCCCCATTTTTATCTCTTTTGATAATCTGACTGACTATAAACTAGTCAGCGCCATTGCCGAAAAACATTTCTACAAAGTGGTGTCTGTTTACTGTTCACTGATGTATGAAAAATGAGAAGCAATGACAGGGTAGGAGAGACAATCAGAATGACATCGATATTTAGATAGGCTTTTGCCGGGTACCGATGTTTTATATATCTATATATCTCTGGAGAGAGAGAGGATGGAAAATAAAAGTGCATTATTACCGAATTTCGTGGAGAGAAACGGTTCATGGCCATAGCTACAAAATGCAGACGCTGCGGCATTTAACAGCGAAGCGGCTCAAGGGAGAGAACGTAATCACAGCTCGCGTATTTCCCTTCGGAGTGAATCGGATTGCCTCCCTTTAAATGCTCGGCGGTAAATGCCCTCCTCTCAAAAAATAAATAACCAACCAAAATACCAAAAAAACAAAAACAAAAAAAAAACGGGGGAAAAAATCCGAAAACAGAAAAAACAAAAAAAAAAACAGACAAAAAGACCAAAACAAAACAAGAAACACACACACACAGAGAAACATGTGAAGGTTTTCCTATAGACTCATTTTTCGTGCAAGGTTTGATTTCTCAAGCTACATTATTATGCCTTTCCAAAATTGGTTCTGTAATCTTGAGTGTTTCATTACTGATAAAATATTTCCATTCCAGCCTACTTATTGTTGTCTTAGAGAGAAAACAACATGGTATGTCATTTTCCACTTACCTAATATATGCATTGATTGATGTTAAAAATACGAAAATCTTTGAAGTGTTTGGGTTTACAAAGATTTTCATGTGTGTGTGCTTATGAATATCAACGTACTAGTCCTCTCTGTAATTAAATTATATAAAACAACAACTTTGTATAGACTTTTCAACCCTAACACTGAACATATTTAAATAAAGTTTGTATTTATTTCTCTCTTTATTGGTCTCAATGGTTGAAAATCAGGAAAGCTACTCGATCGTAGACAATGTCACACAGAAGAATGCATAGTTATGAATTATTATTTTTATGGATTTTTAAAGTTATAATTTTTGTGGGTTTTTTTATTTATTAATTTATTTTTGGTTTGGATTCAAGGATACGTTAGTTCTTGTTGAGGAGAGAAACTCATTCCCCAGACTTCCATTTCCGATGGTGCTCACAAAAAACGCATGAAGCAGTTTAGGAAAATGATCAAACACAGCGGAGCAGCGATGCTCGAAGGTTTTGATTAATGTATTTAAGAAAACCACATTAAGGAAATAAGGCTCTTAAAAAATGAAAGACGATTGCTACAATATTCCTACGAAAAGCCCTAATGGCAGGAGAGAAAAAAAGTAAAAAAAAAACAACCTCTTTTCTGCACGCACGTGGACACAAGCATGCAACGAATACAATAAAGAATGCGCACGGATACACGCATGCACGTGTCCGCACTACGTGCTCGTGAACACGTCAAGATACATGGAAAGGTCAACAGACATAATTAAAAACTCATTTCGACCCTCATCAATGCAGGACATTCACACGACTATAAACACACATTCACATGGGTTCACCACACACGCACTGTCGCTCACACATAACACCTGCCGCCATAAACACACACACACACACGAACAAACAAACAAACAAACACACGCACACACACACACACACACACCATACACATTCAGTGTCCCCTGTGCATGTATGAGTAGTTATAGCTCGTCATTTTTGTAGCTATCATCTTGCTCTAGATAAGCTAATAAAGTCTGAAGTTCCAAGAAGAAAAGAATGGAGGATAAAAAGTACTCGAGGAACAAAATAATCAATAGTGCTTCTCATCTGCGTTTTTCTTTTTCTTTTTTTTTTTTCTATCTCGCTCTCTTCGTCCCTCTTCGTGTCTCTCTCACCCAGGAATCATTGCGTCGATGCACTGGCAGATGGATATTGGCTTTAACATGGATCCGATACTCCTTTCGTTGACCTTTCATGGTTTACCACAAAGAAACGAGATTTAAAACAAAGGCTCCCGACCTCCCGGTGATCTCTTTCCTATATGTAAACTTTCCGAGAATCACATTCCAGTAAATCTTTTTTCTGCAATATATGAATAAATACAAGGTAGCGTATTTAAAAAAATTGATGGGAAGCCTGTTTGACGATGATGAAGTTAAGAACCAGCATGACTCTCTGCACCTGCTCGTGCGTAGATGTTGGAATAAATAATGTAGTCGGATGAGATTTGTCGTTATTAATGTTTCTCTGAGAACTTGTTTTGGATTCGCCTGAAGCTACATCGCGCTGGGTTGTGGGATAATATTCCTTGCAATTGGTTCTGTCATCTATTAAAAGAAATAAACAGCTAGAAACATGTCATTTTGGTGTCAGAGCACGCGACGTGGGGAGGCGAAAACATTACATCATCGATCCCAATAAAATTTGTTCATCGACTGGCTTATCGATCTCTCCATCAGCATGAAGCAGAAGGGGATCTACGAGTGCCTGACTGGTGTGTGGAGGAAGAGGATGGGAGATGGCGGTTGGCGAAAGGAAAGTTAGGGTTTCGACTGTTGATTCATGGCAAGTACTCGATAATTGCCATGGCTGATTATTGACAGAGGCGACAAGGAATACAGATGACATAATTTTGTGGTCAGTAAAGCTGGAAACGGTCCTCTGGATGGCGACAGCATCACGACTGATGATAAAGCCAGACAGACAAATTGCCCGTATGTGCCAACTGCATACTTAATAGGTGTCTGTGTGTGACCATGTGTGTGACCCTGTGTGTGTGACCCTCTGTGTGTGTGTGACCCTGTGTGTTTGTGTGACCCTGTGTGTGTGAGAGAGAGAGAGAAAAATAGAAAACATGGTGAAGAAGGTGTCAAGGGAACCGTATCGCCGGCCAGACAGGAATAGAACGTAGCGGCGGCAAAGGGCGCGACGTAAACGTGACAAATTACACTCTGGCGACAGTTCAATCGATTCACAGACTGTGACACGACGTAAAAACGGTCAGCAGTCGTGACAGGTGTCATGATCCGGGATTTCAAGCTCTCTTTACTGTCAGGGGCTTGAGCTCGGTTTCACATGACCAGTTGGTGAATAACGCACGACTTCACGCCTACGACCCTCCGTGGGGGAGGTTGTCAAGAGATGGAAACCACTCTGAGGAGGGAGGGGGAGAAGATGGCTGCACAATAGCTTATAACAACATTTTAAGTAGAGTAAGCAGAAATGAACAGCATTGACAAAGTATTGTTTAACTTTAACCCTTGATAAGAAGAATTCTAACAAAAATTGTGATGACGAGTATCACATATACGCACATATTTTATTTCTTTTGAATTGTTCTAGGAATTCACGCATCATAATACACAGACACGTGAATCCTCATCTATTTTAGAACACCCATCATTGTATACCTATTTTAATTTGTTGTTGTTGTTGTTGCTTAAATCTGTTGGTCTATTTATTGGGTGATCTATGGTTGCCTTGTGTTTGTAAATTTGTGTTGGGTCACAATGCTTAGTTGCTTTACACATTTTATGTAAGGTGTGGCCATGAAGCTGTCATGTCGATTGTCTGTTATTTCAAACCAAAGTAAAGAATACATAGGTATTCATGCGTCACATCTAACAGAGACTACTTTTTATTTGATAGCAATCACGGTTGACCTATGTATATCACGTGACCAATTTGCCTAAAAAAAGATGTTTCGTTTTACATCAGAGTAACAACTTCTATATTTACTGGTCGAATCCACTGAGAACAATGGGTGTAGAGTCAGTAAATGGTCGAATCGACCGATAACTATTCGTTCTATGTGTACTGCGGTCTAACTTTCATTCTTCCTACATTTCACTGATGTCTGTTGCCATGCACACCGCATCTTAGTGCTAATGTGAATCTTGCCAACATCATCAACACATGGTCGCAATTCTTACACGATCTAAAGACACAGATGGACTAAACACAGTGTTCTGGGACTGGAAAATGAATCGTTGCTAGGCACTAGTCTACTAGCTAACTCAAAGAAGTTCTTTATCACGTGCTTTCGTGGTTAACTTTCCTAGATATCCTTAGAGTCAGATTCTGCAGAAGGCGTCTGTAGTGTAGATGAGTAAGTAAAGGTTACACATTCTTTCTGAGTCGCAAAAGGGTGAAAGACCCGAGTCTCTGGTCCTCCCTATCCTCCCTCCAGCAACCTCCAGAGGTCATCACATTCAAAATGGGTCAAGTTTTCAATGCCCGTATGCTGCTTAAGAGTGCAGAAGTCCACAAGTTTGCAATCCTTTATTTTTACCGTCCTCGCTATACGCATGCGCACACGTGCGGAAGTGGTGTTACAAACATCAGCGATGATATTCGTTCACGCTTGAAAGTCGTGCATGCAGAATCTGCTGCTGCAACTGTGCCAACGGCGCGAGGATGCCATCGTCACCATAGGTTTCAGAAGCCGTCTCTATGTCGTCCAACTAATCTCTCGTCCCCTGATCTGTCCAGAGGATCCGTGACAAAGTATCGTCCTTTCTCTTTGCGGAGTCGCGGGGCGACTAATGAGAAGCTCCCAGGAACCCGGCTCCAGCCTGCGTCTGCACGCAACGATCCGTCAGCCTGCTGCACGCAGCACACTGCGTCAGGCCGGAAGCCGCAAGGTCTGCTGGATTCACCCCGTTACCGCGGCAACGAAAGGTCAGTATTACACGGTATATGGAGCTTTTCGTAATCGGGTGAGTGAAAGATATTATCTACAAGATTTATGTACGGTCCTGGTCGCCAACTTGGCTGAAGCACAGTGTAACCTACTCTCGAGATTGATGAAGTTAACGAGCTGTCCTAAAAATTTCATTTAGAGAGAGAGGGGGAAGAGAAAGAGAGAAAGGGAGAGATAGAGATGGAGAGATAGAGGGAGAGAGAGGTAAGTATAAAAAGCTTGGGTACAAGTATTTAATAACAAAAATGTAAGCTTGATAGTGTCACACATACAGGAGAGTGGACCCACCGTAGAGATGCAGAAAGACATAAAATAAAATCAACATTATATAGTGAACTCGATAGAGTAATACAATAAACGTCTTGCAGACGAAACATAAACTAAAAATATTTTATAATCGAACGACTAATTTTTAAATGAATTTAATATTTCATAAGGCTCTATTAATTCTTCTTGCCAAGGCTGGCGGGAAAACGATGCACTTTGTGCAGTGGAGCACATAAAAGTGCTATTTTTTTTTAAATTTTAAACTCACCAACAAATGCGAACATTTGTATAACAATAGAGGGTTAGCTGTGACACAAATTTCGAAAAAAGGCAGTTAAAAAGTGCACTGCTTAACAAATTCTTTCTTTATTGACTTTAACATTTAAAATGTTTGGTGATGACATTTCTAAAAAAAAAAAGCGATGTTCAGTTCTTTATTCAATACAATCCCACTGAAGATGTGAATTACTTATTCTTATCTATACTTGAAGTTTCCCACTCGCTAAACGTATTACAAACTAAACTAAATTTATTCATTAATATTTAATAACATAATGATCAAGTATCTGAACAAACCTATAATTTGAGGTGAAGATCACCTACGTGCATTATTTTATGAATCATCCAAAGGACATCGAAAAGTAATAGTGTTTTGAAATATTTTTAAACACTAAATAATGATAAGCTTGAATAGATGTGGAATTATCTAATCCTGGCATTTTTGTTATGGTAATATTACACGTTTATAACATGTATGTGCTGTGTGTGTGTGTGTGTGTGTGTGTGTGTGTGTGTGTGTGTTTGCGTGTTTGTGTGTTTGTGAGTGAGAGAGAACATTCTGTAGCATGTGCTTCAGATGCACGAGGCTGGTTGTCGACAGACTGCCTATATTCTGCAGACTTCTGAGACTAATATTTCCATTTCAATTCGTGGTAAACAACTTCGCCACCTACTTCCACATATTTCCATTTTCTGACTTTATTTCCAAATTTGCAGGATCCCCTGATCACGAGTCGGGTTGTCATGGTGCCAGGTTGATTTGCGGCAGCACCATGTCTGCGTGTAAAGTAGTTGTAGAATAAGGAGGAGGGTGAAGGCTATGCCACAGGGAACATCAAATCTTCATTATTTAAATTTTCGTAATTACGACTGAGTTTTTACAGGACTTTATTAAAGAATTTTTCCATGTCTGAAATCCTCTTCTCCACTGCAAACAGTCATGTGAATATTTGTCTACAATTGCAGGTCTGTTTTTAATTTTACAAATTAACTCTTGTTTTGCAATGTAAACAAATCAATTAATCTGAATTACATAGATTATGTTACGGGATTAAAAACTTGTTTATGTTTGTCATAATGAATGGCTTAGAAAGTTTAGTGTGATGCTGGCATAGAGTTTTGTGAACTTTTTTTCTGATTAGTGTGGGTGAACCTTTCTGCGGCTTTTGAAACGAAAAAAATCCAGTATTGAGGGATTAATTGACGTGAATAGAGTGGTATGCAGGGGTGAGCCTGGGTGGTAGAGATGTAAGTGGAAATAAGCCAGTAATTTTACCGAATACGTGGTCGGCCATGGAAAACTGTCTGCACACTACGATGAATAATGACTCACGTGAACCGGAAGGCAAGCACGCAAGTCCACCCGCCTACCCACCTACCCACCTACCCACAAACACAGAAACAAACGCGTGCATTAAGCCACATATACATGGTCATAAATACCATCTTGCGTGCATGAGCATGAACACATACACACACACACAAACACACAAACAAATGCATGCACGCATTCAGCTTAAAAAAAAAACCCAAACATATGAAAGTAAGCGCAAACATGTTTCCACTCAAACCACCATTTTTTTCGTACCCGTCCATTGCTTTGTAACACTCACTCACAGGAACAAAAAAAAAAAAGCTCATTTCATCCAAAGCTCGAGCTGTGTCAAAGTCATTTCATCTTGAAACATTCTAGGGAGGATGGGAGAGGAGGAGCTAGGCGCTTTCTTCCAGTGAACCACTTTTCTTCTCGCAATCCCGTTAGACAGTTCAAAGGACCTACAGCGTCAAGAAGACAGCATTTCTAGTCAGCAGCGATGGGGCAGAAGACAGAAATCGAAAGGAAGGGAAGCTGAATAAAGAAAGAATATTCCTATAGCGCATAACAGCGGCTAACGAAGCGGACAAGGAGAATCAAAGGAGGACCGGGAAATGGGGGTCACACACCCGCAAGGAAGCCAGACACTTCTAAGGGCATTATTATACATAGGGGATGATAGTAAATTACAATAGACATTCTATGCAATCCATGAAAAATATATGTATCCTTTATCCTCTTAAAATACAATATAAAGTAAATATAAAAAATTGTTTACAAAGCACGCAATTGTTTAGCAATATGTGGCTTAACTGATATAGCTGCATATTGAGTAAAAAAAATTATTAAAAAGCACGCATTTGTGAAGTTATTTTTGAAATAATTCATACATAAATTATATATATAAATATGAAGAAATCATTCAAAAAAAAGCACGTAGTTGTCACTCAATAATAAACATAATTCAGACACCGCAGACTATCACCTAATTAAAATCAGCTTAATCGCAAAATCTGGATGACGGCTTGTTTCTTGCCATTAGCTAAGAACTTGCAGAAAAAAAGGGGTTTACAGATGGAGGTGGAAGCTTGCAGGACCTTCTCTATTTCACTGACTTTTTCTGGGTTTAACCACTCCTCCGTCCACGGCCAGCATTCAATCAATGGCTGTCAGTGGTTCAAAGGATTTGCCGGTTTGCCAGCTTGTGCAGCAATTTAGCTAACAGCATCAATAATTGGCTTTAACTGTCACACATCGATCCCTACATCTCCAAGCTATTCTGGGACCCTCTGAAAAGGGCTTTGTGGTGGGGCTGAGGTCCAGCGTCATCCCAGCATGCACTGCGCCGTGAAGATGAAAATCGTGACAACCATGGCGACGGTGTAACCTTGGTGAGAAATGTCTCTCAGAATCTAATCATCATGTCTTCCGGTCAATGGTGAATTTACTTGTTCAGGGGTAAAAACTAGTAAAATTGTAACTAATCTGTAACAATGAAAGCAAGAATGTCCGAAGCATCTTTGCGTGTTTGGAAACATAACCTGCAGGAATGAAGAACGGCCATTAAGTTTAGTGTGTATCTAATTCATAAAACTGTGTTTTTGAATTTTCACATTTTTCTTGCGATTTCTCTAACTTCATAAACTGATCTCACATTTAATATCGTTCGCTGCGAACATTTAAAAAACTGAGCTCGTGAAAAATGAGACGTTTTGCAAGGTCTGACAACATAATAATCTGGAGCTTTGTTTTTAAATAACAAATAGTTAACCAATACAGATATGAACATTAAACATCGAAATATTTTCACTCTATCATCCTTGTATGACTTTTAAACCCGTCTTTCTCAACAGGTGCGTGTTCTGGCAGAGGCAATATATTATTTCAAAAATCAGTTACCTATGGAGTATTAGCCAAGATACAGAGACAGCCAAAGGTTGGCTATTTGCTTTGGTTACAAAGTATTTCTACCTAGAAATGATTTCTTTTTATGAGGGAGGAGGGAAGGCTAGGAGCAAAGTTTGCAGTAGAAATCCCTGACGGAAAGTCATGCAAGTATTTGTCACACGCAGAGTGTCTCGAGATGAGATGCAGTCCAGAAGGGAGGTGTAGTAACTCGCCTGTAAAATCCAATATACTTTCTTAATGATTAAAGAATTTTTAAACTAGAATTTCACTCTTAAGGTATTTATAAATTTTCGTTGTTGTTTTGTTTATTAAAATCATATATCATTAGACTGTGTTTTATGTAAAAAAAAAGTTTTAATATAATCATTTTTCATCATGCATGCGTGCGTATCAGCTTGCTTGTTCGCTTCTGTGCACGAGAGTGAGAGAAAGAAGGAGACAGGCCTTGTGCTAATAGTGTTAACTTTTGTAAAAGACTCTTAGCGTCTGCCACCCTCTTTAAAAGACCCTCACGGGCATGGTGCACTGGGGCAGCCCCTGACATTGTAAGCCGCCTACAGTAAAGATGTCGCCACCATGACATGCTAAGCAGCCTACACTAAAGACATCAAGCAAGGCCGGCATCCAATCGTGATTTTTTTCTGAGAGGTGCACTTTGTAGGGCTGCTGCTCTTCTGAGTCACATTTTTTGTTTTATTTTTACTTTTTGAGTAGTGGGGTGGGGGAGGATCTGGGAGAGAAACATTGATCTTTGTTTGTTTAGCCTCGTGTTTGTTTGAGTCTGCAACAGAGTCTGAATCGCTTTGTTGTGGCGTTTATGCCATCATGAAGACAGCAGACTGGCAGGGATAAAAGAGACTGAAGGAGCGCCATGCGGTAGCCAGATTGTACAGTCCTGACGTCATAGCGACGACGAAGAAGACAAACTGATTGGTTGGTTGTTTACCGCCGTGCCAGCAGCAACAGTTACATCTTCACAAAAGACGACGAAGGCAAAAGAGGAAGACAAGAAAGACTATGCTTCAGAAACAGGCAAAACCAACAATCAATCAAGCAAAGAAAACAAATTCTCTCTCAAAAAAAAAACCTAAAAAACAATCACCTCTTAACCTAGCGGTAGTAGGGGAAGTAATCTGTAGAAGACGCCATTTGTATGCCGCTGCTTAGTTTCCCAATGTACCACTCATTTTTTTTATTACATGTACTTGGTGGACTGCAGCTTTTCCAGGCACTGGCCCTCATCACCCATCCCAGGCGAGCTTCTGTTTCATCCGGTGGACCGTAGAAAAGCACCAGGCTGATTGTCTCCCCTCGCTTAACGAAGCACGATAATACTGACGTGTTTTGTGGGCAGAAACTTAATGAAGATGAGGAGTCGGGTTTTTGTCTCGCTAGGTGTCACCCCAGTGAAGGGAAAACACAACCGCACACGTCGGATGGTTAAAACGGGGAATAAGATATCAGCTTCGCCGCCATAAACTCTTGCGCCGAGACAGGATAGTGAGAAAGTGGAAGAATATTTAATTATTATCTAGCTCCAGACGGGGTAGCAATTACATTGTTTCCATCCTCTCTACTCCACTTGGCATCTAGTCATAAAGTAGTGGCCTGCTTCGTACGAGGAAGTCAGCCATGGTGCACACTTATTGATGGACTTCGTGTCCATGTTTGTAGACCTCTGTACCTCACGATGGGAGTTCTGCTCACTCCACCCTGTGACAGGCCTGGAACTCTCCTGGTGTATGTTTTATGCTGAGGATATAGCAATAAACTTCCCACAAAGCTAAATCGGTATCAGCGAAAAACACCAGTACACTTTTTTTTTTTTTACCTTTTTTTCAATTTTTCGAACTTTATGTCCCTCTTTCTTTCTCTCGTTTATTTTATCGTTGCACATAACGCACAGCAAGGTTTGAAATCTGTTACTGTAAGGCGTTAATTAAGTTTGGTAGGCAGCAAGAACTCCACTTACTTGTCTGTCCACAAATATATGTCTCCTCTTTCATGACACTTGCTTTCTAACTTGAGTGCAAAAGGTTCAAGCCATCAGCAACCTCCCACACCTCAAGTTACGCAACGACCTCCCCCCCCCCC
>SRHC01001002.1:155477-229139 GCA_004794325.1 Pomacea maculata
CCCCCCCAAAAAAAAAAAGAAAACCGTTCACCGAGCTCCAAAAATATTTACCATAAACGTTTTAGCTGGCAGCCGACCCACAACGAGTCTGTGTGATGGAGTGGATAAGCTTGCTTCCATAATGGAAATTGCGCGTTGCGATGGGCCTGACCCCGGTGCCTCGTTTGGCAAGAGCAGCTGCACTGGCGGGTTGTTTCCCCCTGGCAAGGTCGACTGAGTGGCGCTTCAAGACAACCATCCTGATGCAGAAGCATCCCTTGATCGTGGACTCTGAACGAATCTTGGGTAATCTGTGCATGTGTGTGCGCGTGCGTATGTGCGTGTGTGCGTGCGTCAATGTGTGTTAAAATTATTTTTAGATGAGGGCAGCTGCACACCTGCATACTGAAAACCATGGTGATCTGATGAGGATGGCAGGAACACGCACATAATGGTTGGCTAAGCACATCAGTTTAGCGAGAACTAAACGCTGATTATACTGCGGCTGTCAGTCTGAGTCAACAGAGATAGGCCTGCGGCTACGTCACGCGCCGCACGTGCTCCTCCTCTTTGCTTCCTCACCAACACGTGGAGGTTTGGGAGGGAGACAACTCCATTTGCTCATTACTCTGTGAATGCAAGTTTAATAAGGACAGGGAGGACAAGTTTGTCATTTCAACAACACCATAAAAGACAAAAGTGTACGATGATCAGAGACCAAAATACATTTAACAACGACTGAGGGAATTAATGAGAAAAGTAAATAATTAATAATTGAGTAGCGTGGCAGCAGGTTGATGATTGCGACCAAAGCACCCACACACACCCACAAACAAACCGATTTTTAAAGTGAGAGCTTTAAGTACAGTTTTTATTTACTACCATCTGCTCGACATGAAAAATGCATCCACTGCTTTTTACACCTCCCTCCCGACTACTCATTCTAAGGTATCCCTCATTTAATATCACAAAGCTTGCCATGATGCTGGCTTCCCCGAGAGAAATGATACTGTTCAAACAGACCGCGGAACATCGGTGTGTCGTTAGTTCTTATGATCAAATAAAACAGCAAAAAAACCCACAAAAAGCCCCCCGGGCCAAGATGGCGCTCAGCACGAAAGCTGTGAACGTGGCTAAGAGGGACTAAAACCTTTTTTGTTTTTTTTACCTGAGAAACATTGATTGAACAAGTTTGACATAGTTGTAGATGAAGAACAGGATTGCGAATGTGAAAATGGACAGGTCCACCTGTTCACTTTACCAGGCAAGGGACAAACGACTGACGGACTGAAATGAACTGAACAAAAGCTCAGATTCGTTTTCCTGTCGTAATCTTTCGACTTTTTCTTCCTAGTCTTACTCCTGAGACGGATTTCCATTGTTTCCAGGCAAGAAGGGTTAATAGTCATTATTATCGTCATAGCAACAGTTTAGCAGTGGTCGTTGCCTATAACATATAATATTTAATAACACGTTCCTTAATCAACACTCCCTATCATACTCTAACTTTTTAGTTTAGTTATCCACTTTTCTTCACACCTGCGCAATTAATTTTATGTAACTTCCTGTCTACTTTCGCTTTGAAGTTTCAGAATTTTGTTATCGGCCATCAAGGCGCTCGACACTTGTTATATCATTATATTTTATCTCACTGTGAGATCTTGTGACAGTTTGAAATATATTGGTGTCACAACCGTAGTATACTTGCCATTAAGACCTTGAATAGTGGGGATCGTGGATTCAGATCTCATCTCCGGTAAGCATATTTTCTCTCTGGATGTGCACCTGTTTTCAAGTCTGGACTTTCTCACCTGAAATGCTGATGAGGTGAAAGACAAGGGGAATATCTATCATCTTCTTACAAACATTGACTAAGAACCTGTTACAGCGGTCTACTCCTTGTCGAGGGGATAAATAACCTCGTTGTGGCCCAGAATAGCAACATGTTTTGGTTACATTTAATGAAGTGTTCCTGCTGTGCCTGGTTATGTAGGAACCTTTATGAAGATAAAGAAAGAAGGGAAAGCACTGGCTTGCACTGGCTTTGCTCGGCTTAAAATTTCACTGAGCTGAGACCGTGCGAGTCCTCTCTGACCCCGGGGCAAAACTTTCAATCAGAGCTCTTATGCTTTCAATTATTTTTAATATGACCGTGGTAATAAACAGTAAATAACTGTTGGCTTGTGTGCAAGCTTACTCCTCTACACTGCGCATGTGTTAGTGTAGGTAAGAGACAGGTGAGTGGCCTAAAATGATGTACATAGCATATAAATAACTAGATACATGGATTTCTCGATAAATAGATAAATAATTGTACCCGAGGCCGTGCCTGGACCTGTGTCTGGATGAGCTGCTGATGGTGGGGCTACTCCCATCCCACTTTCTCCATTCTGTCATTTACCATTATTTTCTTTTTATTCTCTATCCAACTCTTTGCCTGCAGGGTTAGCAGGAGTGTTAGACAAGGCTTTGTTCCTTTACAATCTCCACCACGCCAGGGCCAGCATTCCTGTGCAGGGAGAGGTCATCACAGCCAGGATGTCAATAACCTCCTGAATTCCTCCCTCATTCGATAAAAAAGTGAGTTTGTTTGGATATGAGCTCCATTAGACTTTGATTGTGTTTCACTAGGCACCGATCGCGTAGCTCAGGCATCTCCGTTATGCCAGGCAGTGACCCGCGGGCGCGTGGCTGCTTCACCTGCCAGGTAGCGGCTCCACCTGCCCCGCATCCGTAAAAGCCATCCTTTAAAAAACCGCCACAGCGCCGAGAGTTAGCGCGAGAACTCGACACGACCTGCCGTGTGTACGTCATTAGCGCGAGGAGGGTGGTGAGGTCCAGAGGGGGGTAGGAGGATGGAGGTGGCAGGTAGGGCTCACGGGACTAACACAACACCTATCGAAACACCTGCTGGCTGATGGCGCACTATGCGTGTGTGTGTGTGCTTGCGTGGGGTGGATGTGCTTTAGACCTGTTGACTCACGTGCACGAAGAAAACGTTTGAATGTTTGCTTGGGAGGTAAAGTCGCTATCATCAATCATCAAAGACTAGAGATGGGGTGGAGGGATTTTATCATTGACGTCATCGTCTTCATCATCACCTGACGAGGGCTGCCTCACGCCACACTATTTGACGCTCGATCGTCTGCATCGTGAAGTCGGAAGACCTTCCAGAAATGTACCTTGATTATCCACAAGTATTGAAAATAATGGATATGGGACTTAAGTATATTATTAAGTTTGGATGACGCGAGGACCTGTTGCTGCATGAAAAAGGAAAGTCATTTACAATAAAGAAACAATAAATAAATAAAAAAAGGTTTGGTAGAGAGAGAATGGGAAAAAAGCATAAATTATCCGAACACTTGCATTAAAACGGAAAACAAATTTGTTACTGCTTGCCATATTAAACTGCATCCAGGTTGTATGCAAGTGGTCGTAAATCATCTGTCTAGAAACATCTGGCCACTTCCTCAATATTTTTACTCTCTACGTCCTATAACACTACCTTGCGGTCCACTTCCCCACAAGTCTGCTGAACATTAATTAGAAAGCAAGTGGGCGTAACCGTACTACAGGAAACGTGGCAAGCCAAGCAAAAACCTGTTATTTTTCACTTCCTATGAAGTCCCGCCCAGCTCTTCTAATGGTCCTCCGCATTTTAATTTGCACCTCTTCAGTCCCAAAATAATGGTCTTCGTCCTAAAAAAAACCTTCACAATAAGTTACAGCGCATCTCTTCACACTCTGTGAACTGCTTTCACGCCTGTAAAAATACCTGGTTTATAACTTTTCTAATGCATTCTTTTTTCCCACTGCAGTAGCGTTCAGTCAACACCTGTTTAAACAGCTCTCTCTCTCTCTCTCTGTGAATGTACAGAGCTGACGATATGGCCACCCTGTTGTAAAGGATGCTTTTGCGCGTGTTATGAACCCGACACGAAGTGAAGTCTTCAAAGCCCAAGAGAGTAAACTTTACTTACCATATTCCTAACAATTTTGTGCTCTGTACTTTTTTCCTTTTGTCATGTGTGTCTCTTTTTTCTGTGTTGTCCTTTAGTCTTTTCTTATCCTACATCTACCAACGAAGAACTAAACAAGAATTTCATTTTTCTTAAGCAATATATATAGTAGGCGTGTCCCAATAAGTATTGTCTACCCACGTTTGACCCACCCTGTATAGTTCACACGGTCAAATGCATTTTCTAGTTCTAAGAATACAGAGTGCAGATCTCTGATTTGTTCGCTGAACTGAGAAGAAAGGCATTTCTCAGGGTACAGAGGATTAAAGGTAGGGTACATTCATTGTGTGATTCTATTCACCGCTCAATAGTTGGGCCACTTCACCTTCACACCATGCCACAATGACGTCACTTTGAAGCATTCACATCCGGTAGGAATGGTTTCACGAATGCGGCACTTTTCAAGTGTGATGTGATAATGTTTGTGAAAGTTATATAGAAAAACAATGTAAGTTCAGCCAAAAAAATGGAAAGAATGGTCAAACAATTTTTGTCCAAATCACTTTCATCTGCAAGTTTTCTTCGTGCACTACATTACATACATCTACGTGCTATATATATATATGGCTCATCTATTAGAACATAATATTGTTTTACAAAAGGCCACAAAGACCTACTTTCTCTCTACAAACTCTTCAAACTCTACTGATAACCAGAAATGGATATTCATATTTTCCTCAAATCCATTGTTTACAAAAAGACAGGTTTTCAGTTTTGCTGCTGACGTTGCTTAGAGAATTCATCACGTGGTTCCTTCTTTGAGAATATTGTGCTTCCGGTTCGATCTTTGACACCTTACTGTCATATTTCTGTTCAAAGTTGTTCTAGAAAAAAGAAAACGGCATGAATCACAGAAGATGGTGGTGTACATCGTCCCTGCGCCGTGGTCGTAGGCTTTGCAGTAAGTCGTGAAGTAAATCAACCCATACATCGATTACAGGTAATGCACACCGGAAGTAAACAACCAGTTCACGGGTTCTGTAGAATTATTGATTGTGTAATGCAGGTTCAAACTGTGGCCATCACAGGACGGTCCGGTGACGCAACGGTCACCAATACAGAGTCGGATGTCCTGGGTTCAGATCTTGTCTCGGCAGCGCTATTTTTTCTCTGTTTGTTACATCTGTTTACAAGACTGGCTGCCTTGCCGTGATTGTAACCTTAGTTGCTGGCTCGGCCTAGAACACCAAACCTCCATCCCCTTCTCACCATCACCATTTTGGCTCATTCGGTCACGCTGCTTATTAATGTTATTTATAGCTTAAGCATGGTCATAAATAAAGATGAGGCGGCTGCTTCCTTTCATCAAAAGAATACAGCCCATCTTTTTTCTTTAATCCTCCCCTTGCTGAGATTTCATTACCTAACTGCAGGTGAGGGGTTCTTGCACCTCCTCTTTCTGTGCCGGTCGTACACAGCTAGTCATTACCGCTGGAAAACGACTTCTTTGCAGTGCTGCCTGTGCAGGTGGATGTGGCACAGCAAAATAACACATATTTACACACCTGTATTGTCCTAGGTAATAAAAAAGGGTTTTTTCTTTACCGCTTGGACAGCCTCCATTTCTAATTTATAAACTTGCATCATTCCAACCTCTCAATCAAAAGACCTTTTGAGTAAGTCCCTTTGTTTTATGTGCAGGATAATCCCTCCCTTGCGCATTCCTTTGAAGTTCACGAAGCTATGGTGAGTAAATATATCGGCTTGATTTTTATCATTGTTTATGCTGGTTGCATGCAGTCCTAGCAAGATGATTTCCAGTCTGTTTCTCTTGGCCGCATTTCCTGTTGCTTCTTATTGCTGTTACTTCCCGCTTCAGAGTGGAGATATGACATCCATCAAAATGCTGATATTTTTTTATCTCTGTGTGTAGACAATCACATATTGGCCCAAAATGTTCGGTCATCTGTGCGAACCTTCCCACGTGTTTGTGCGGGTAAATCAGCGTGTATATTATGCACGTGTATGCCTATGTGTACGCCTGTGTGTTAGTATGAATGTATGCGTGTTTGCATCTTATGCCTGGCTACCTGCTCATAGAGAGTCCACATCTTGCTTGTGGCAAAGTGTTAAAGACTTCAACTAGCTTCGAGTTCTGTCTTTAGTTTAGCACTAATTTCTTTTCCTTTAGGTTTCATTCTGCAGGATGCAGCTCATCATCGTCGTTAAAATCGAAAACTAAGTGCATTCCTCCTTTCCAGCACAGAAGGTAACAATGTTGGACATACAGCTTTGCCAGAAGTCTTCACCAGTTCTGTTGTATTTTACCACTTTTCTTTGCTTTCCCTAGTCTCTAACTCTCATGTTTTTTTCACAGCAGAGAGAAATTTCTTTCTTTAGTCGAAGATAAAAACAGTTTTGTCCTGATACCAACTCACCAGTAGGTCGTTGGCTGTATATTTAAGGTAAAATGCTCTGCTTCTCTCTTGATTTTGCTTGGATGGCCTCCAAGGCAGTTGCTAGTTTTCATGTTCTCTTTATATCATTGTATTTTTATGCCATTTATTCTTTTTTTCTTGTAATTCTTTCTTTGGTCTGTTATTAAACATTTTTTTACTCAATGTCTCTGGTGTCCTCTTTATCTCTTTATGATGAGACTTGTCGCATTCTTGGTGTGTACATTCGACATATTTTGATGAGTATTTCTGCTAGAACAAGTGTTTAATCTTCTTGCAAACTTTTCTTAAAGCCACATTATTATTCAACACCTAAATCGGAAGAGATATCACTTTGTAGTACAGGGCTTTCATGTTGCCTAGATAATCAGTCAAATAACAATTAACATATTGACTTATCGGCCAGAACTTTTGTACGGTTATTCCAGAGTTATCCACGTCAATAATATTATCTGTGGTCTCTAATAAAATCAGAGTCCCTGGACCTGTCCTACCCCAAGCTGAAAGGGGTATGTACCGGACAAGTTAAATCCTAATGCAAAAGACATTACCTCCCATCCTCACTCAACCACCTTCATGGTTCTCCACACATTTCTGTAAAAAAAAAAAAAAAAAAAAGAGGACAAATGCGTTGACAGTAGCTTAAGCACTCAGGCACACCCATTAGCGACTTGAGCAACACGCAATACCCACAGCAAAGAATAACTTGTCTGCCCGTTATTTCTGGCCAATCTCTTTGATCGACACGGAGCCAGTCCAACTCGCCAGCGAATACAAAGACCAGATCAAAGTTTCCATTTGCAATGCTCTCTTGGGATAATATCCCAAAGCAGCAGGATCGGGGGTAAAAGTTACCAACATGCAACTGGCGGCGAGAAATCAAAAGCTTCTGGTGCTTTGAGCAAAATGTTTTATTTTTACCTCCCATCAATACACTGCTGACGTTTGAGGTTCGACTTCCCTGCTCAAGACAGATGCGATCTCTTCTTCTTGGAGTCGGCAATGTGTGAAGGATTTACCATGGATTTTTTAATAAAAAAAATGATTGACAGAGAAATGGAGAAAGTCCGTAGAAAAACAATTTTTCTGTGTTCTTTGTCGTCTGTTATCCGCGGATACGAGGCAGATGAAAAGGATATCAGCGATGTTATTATTTGTTGCAACCAATCCTTACTTCACAGCGGCGATGGCCTTACAATGGCACAGTGACCTTTAACCCCGGTACTGATAATTTCCAGTGTTATAGAGCCTGCCCAGGAGGTCTCGGACACCGCTCCACTCCTTTTTACTCTGACACAAAGATGTTTTTGATTGCTGCAAGAGATCTTTTACACGTACATAAATTTATTTATTTACAAGAGGAAGTTTTCCTAGCCGCAGAAATTCCGTTAATATGCTACTGTATTGCTAAAAATATTATTCAAAACACTGTTGTCAACATTTTCTTATTTCTTAGAAAAAAAAGATGTTACAATATAATTTCGAAGAAAAGTAGTACTAGGGCAAGGACACGAGTTAAGATAAGAGTGTTTAGATTTTACTCCGACACTGGATAAAAATAACCCTGTAAATTACCCACTCACCCAGTAGGTTTCTTTTTTTTTCTGCAAAGGTTGACGGTATTTTTTTTTAATCATTGTTGGAGTGATTTTCTTTGGAGGTCAAAGAAATTGTCTAAGAAGGACCGAAATGTATTTAATTTGACTATTCTGTTATTTAACAGCGTACGTTTGATGTTCCCTCAAAAATGTCTGCGTGCACTTTGTTTCTCCGTGTGTGTGTGTGTGTGTAAGTGTGCTTATTTTCATCTAATTATTTTAATAGTACCCAGTACCCCTTAAAAGGCCTGCCATCGGTTTTACACCATTTCGCCATCAAGCTTTTAATTTTTACGTACATTTCATGGCTAACTCATTCGCTACGCTTTTTTTGTAATTGAAGTGGTTAACAATTTTATCTAATCGACCCAAATGAAAAAATCCCATGTGAGTAGGCTGTGTGGATGTGCATGTGCGTGTGTGTGTGCGTGTGCGAAAGCGCGTGAGGTAAAGGAAATGGGTTAGCATGCACGTGTAAGTGTGTGTGTGGCTGATATTGATGAGCAGAGACCTGCCCATGGGCTTGTAGAATATTAAATTCTATGAGACCCAGTGTAATTTAATGGATTTTGTTTTAGAGTTTGTCAAGCTTGTCCACCAACATTGTCGGTGACGTTCTGTATTGTCGGGGACCCTGTATGGGGCTTTGTGTAATGAATACCATAAATATCCTCCGCTGGTGCCAGACCCAATGATTAAAATAAAAGGTCGATAATTCACGGAGCTTCTGTCACTGAACTTGCTTACTGGCAGGCTGCATGGAACTCGTATACTGGAGGTGGACATCCAGATATGAAACCTTCAGACAGTTACCATTCACTGTATTGTCATTGCAGGAAACTGTGTTCATAGGCAAGGTTCACACACCTGTGTAATGTTCACTATAACTGACCTATTGCCCTAATAACCACCCTGACATAACCTAGAAGCTGATTCTTTTTCACTCAAATCCATGCTTTGGACTGTAGATATATCTACCAACCATAATGGCTACCTAGTACTTGCCAATAATTAATCGGTTTTAAGAGAAACTTACTAAGTGAACCTTCAGTTTTCCTCCTCTGTTTAGGTGGACTAGGAAACAAGTCAGAAATGGTAAAAGAAAATGTCTAAATGCTTATCAAAAAAGTACTACATGAACTTTGTGGCCATTCTCCAAGGACACATTCTCTGTCCTCACTGCAGGTGTTCAGAGAGCAAAACAACAAGCTGATGGCTCAATGACATATTATATTCGCGTGCATCCCTCTGCCTGCATCCTCTTCCTGGTCTTCAGGCCAATAATCATCAATATCGCTCTTGAAAAACAAAGCCGCGCAAATTCTGCTCACGTTATCGCCCCGCGTGACCTGCAAGGGTTCACCAGGACGACCAGGCTTTGCACGATCTGTGATGGCAACTGAACTTAACAGCTTCCTGCAAACATCGCTGCCCTTCCCTCAAAACCCTTGACCGACCTTGACCTCTGCATTATCTTGCAGACCCATTTGCGGTGTTTTGTTGAGGGGAGGTAATGCAGTTCCAAACGGCGGCCATTAGTTAAGAGTCGGAGGTTAATGCCATTAGGTCTTGAAAATGCGTTGCCGGATCCAAGTGCATTTTACAGCATCTGACAGAATCTTGGGGCTTGCAGGAAGGATCCAGTCCGAGAGGAATAGTGCCAGAGATCATTATACCCACCCATCTCTTTTTTTCTGCGTGTCTTTCTGCCACTCATTCTGGTCTCAACCTCTTGAGGCACTAGGCGTCGGACCTTCTAATTATACACATAAACCAGAAGAAGCCGCAGTGGATCTGCTAAGAAGCAAGGATGTGACATCTAGGGGAGGTAATGATGGCTTCCGGAACGCCCACGTTTCAAGGCGCAGATAATAAACAAACCTTCCCATGGCAAGGGACAGCAAGGACAATGTCATCGGTCGATGAAAAAAATGTGTTTTGCGATGTGACGCTTATTTTCTCTAAGTGTCATCGTGGCCTATACGATGCAATCACTAAAATCGCATGTAGAACACTTGCAGAAAATGATCAGGAGCCATCTTTATAAATCGAGAGTAAGTTATTTCCCCGGGGGCCAAAATAGTGAGGTCAAGAAAAAAACTTGTTTTCCTAGTTACAATGTCACCGCGGACACTCCCTTATGTTTGTTTACCAAAGGGTATTTTGCCACTACAGTTCTAGGGAGGACAAAACATCTGCAGGGTATGAGCTTTGCTTTAAAACTTCGTAAACAAGATGCTTGTCATTGAACCACTCTTGTTGCTCTAAGGCAACGATTACCTTCGGTTTCTGCTCCTGGAGGGAAATTTTCTCCCCCAATCCTTTCATTTCTCTACTAAAGAGCGGTTTAACGTGAGACAATATTAATAAATATGTTTCTGAAAGAAACAAATACACTTTCAGCTTCCTACGACGATATTAAAAGCACATTCTCTGCACCAAGACATTTTAAGTCCACGTATCAGGTTCAGAAGTCATCCAGTAAAATATGCCAAAGGCATTTTCTGGTTCAGGTATCACCTAACGAGTTCATTTCGAGGTGATTAAATTTGTTTCTATCAAATGAGCAACACAAATGTGACAGCATCGAGTTGCTGTGTTTCTGTGAGGTGTTTATTGAAAATATGGAACATTTTTACAGAAACAAGGCCATTCACAATGTTGATTTTTAGCCTAAGGACGATGTTTCCTAATGAAGTGTTTTAGAGCCCAAAGGGAATAGAAAATTTGAAGAGTAATAAATGAATAAAACAACTTGAATTGAGCGATTTCCAATTAACTACAGCCATAGACCTGGTGAGGTGTGCTGAAGTGGAAGAAAACAACTTAAAAATGTGACAAGATGAGGGGAATGAAACTAAGAGACCAAACCAGGAGAAGAATTTCTAACATATTTACTATATTTCGCAAGATCCAAATGTATGTTGTAATAGCTAATTTGTCTTGCAGTTTTCTCTCTATAGCTGTTAACATTTTCAAAAATGGCCACAAGCTCAGCAGTGCCTTTCTGAGACTGGCATCTCCGTATGTCAGGATTGAGTTAAGAGCTCATTTTTCCTTTACAGCTGCTTCCTTATTCTCACTTCAGGAACCCGCCCGCAACTCCTTAAATCAATTTCTGAGTGTCAAGTTATTCTTTTTCTTTTGAAAAAAAAATCCTGTGAAACAGTGCTTGAAGAATCTCATGCTGCTTTATGGTGCTGTTAGCTGCGATGGCTTGCAGTTGTCAACATGTAGGCTGAAAACTCGGGGAATAACTTCGCAACCATGCGTGCTGGAATAAAAAAATATTTGTCAAGGATCACGCGGTGATAACCTGATGAATGTGCTTGCTTTTTCTGTCACACTCTCTTCTGGCTAAGCACATATTGCCTTCCAGAAGACCGGCAAAAGGTTAATTGAAATTGGTTCGCTTGTGCCTGCAGGAAGCAACAAGTTTGGTAAAGGATGATGCTTGCCTGCAGGCAGACAATCCCTTGCAAGTAGGTGACGGAAAGACGCAGGTGATTTGTACATTATGCAAAGGCAACTGGATTAAAACAAGGAGTTATGTGTTTTAAACTATACCTGCCTGCTTCCCTTGCTAGCCAGCTTTTCACATACTTTACTGATGTAACGTGTCATTAGTTATATGTTAAGATGCTCACCCTTTGTTTCTACCCTCCCTAGTTGTTTGCTGAAAAGAAGGAAGCGTGAAAAAAATACACAAAAAGGAAAAACCTAATTGTCACTCGGCTTGTAAAAGGGATGGAAATTCCAGAACACATTACACATGTGACATTTCTCTAAGTCGCTTGATGGAGCCTCGCTAAAAGTCAGAACAAAAGACAGGTCAAGGTCCTCCGATTGAAAGTAAGATGGTAATTTTGTCTCTAATGACTTTTGATATTATTTCTTCCCCATCATACTGTATAAGCTCATGTGTATATAAATATATAAATTTGAAATAAATAAATCCAGACAGACAGGCAAAGAAGAAAACAAAAGAGTAAGTACTTGTACAAGCAGATTTATTGCCAGGATAATTCCGACTAATGCCAGACTGTAGACTAAGCCGCATTACACTGTCTGGAGGTTTTATACACCGTGAAATATGAGAAAATCCCTAAACATCACAACAACGATACATCATTGAGCTTTAACACAGAAAAATCGCACGGAAAAAATGGGTTTGGTGCCGTTGATAAAAAAAATCTGAACCTCTGACGATATGCGGCATCAGCCACTAACATGTTCAGGGAGATGAGTTCGCCTCAAGACATTCACAGAAAGCAGAGAGAGGGAAGATGTTTACACTGATATTTTCTGGTCTCCGATCCTGCTAACGATGCTGTGAGTTCCGTATTAGAGACAATCTTCAAATCCTATTGATGAAAGTAAGAGGCAACAGGCAGGGTCCTTCACCAGGATGTAGGGAAAATCAAACACGTCTTACAATAATAAGATAGATGGCAGAGTAAGAGCGTGGAGAGACACACACACAATACACACACACAATCACACACACACAAACAATGCACACACACACACACACAATTCGTTTTATTTATTTAATTGCGTAACTGTAGTCAGAGCAGGACTATTAAACTTATTCATCAGCTGATTCATAAGACTCTGTCTTGTAAGCAATTCAGTTTACCATCACCACAATGCAGGTTTTTGCCTCTGCTTTAAAATTTTTCATTCTTCATTTTCTATTTGTCTACAATATTTATTCAGTAAGAAAAGAGAAATAAAGAAAAGTACAAGCGGTGATACTGGAGAATAAATGAAGCAAGAAAGAAACAAATAAGAGATGTTAATAGTAAATAAAAAGAGAATAGGAAGAAAGAGACCAGAAAAAAAATGAAAAAGAAAGTAGAAAAATGAGGCATAAAATACTGAAGTAAAAAGAAACAAGTCAAGCCTATAGACAGAAAAAGAGACACGCAGCTTTTTCCACAAATAAACAGAAAGGAACAAAAAAGAATGGACGAAAATGAAGCTTTAAACATTATATTGTTTCCTATAGCATCTTAATAAAACAGTGAGGTAAGAAAAATCACAGAACGATTTTAGCCGTTGATATTTCTAACAGTGAAACGAATATTTGTATCAGCGCCAAAAAAGGATGTCAGGGAATAAAATAAAATGGAGGAATAAAATGATATTGTTATTTAGCAATATAGATGTGCAGCATAAGTGTTATTTTGGTTCACCATGACTAAATTATACTAAAAATAGAGTCTTTTCATACTCAGGTCCTTCTAATTCTTTTATATATACGCCACATATGAGCGGCAAAACCCGAAGACAAGGATAATGGTGTCTGGAACAGTTCTAAAAGGCGATTGACTCTTCTATTCTGCCTTCCTTGCATTAATAAATAAAATAATGAATGGAAGTTGTAGAATAATAAAGGGGTAAGTCAGGATGCAGGTACATAGTAGCCACTTGTTACTTACAATTTTTAGCATCAATAACAGTGGAGGCTGCTCTTGCCAACATGGTCCCCGTCTCATTCCCCTCCACAACATTTCCTTTTGTGGAGAAACTACGGTTTGGAACCTGATATGTGGGAGGTTTTTGGATGTTTTCCAATAGTAAGATACGCAGACAGGAAGAGCGATAACTCGGTGGCAATGGTTTTGCAGGAGCTTTGTCCTGTTGCTAAGTTCTCTGGAGTACTGATCGATGCCGGAGAGAGAGAGAGTAGCGGGACTTGGCTTGGCCCGCTTGTCCACACCACCGACCCATCCAGTCGCCTGTCTGCCTGCTCGCTGAGCAAAAGCTGTTCATTTGTCTGTCTGTCTCAGCGGCTGAAGATATTAACATTTGTCTCTCTGCCTCTTTGTCCATCTGACTGATGAATCCATTTCGTGAGCACTGCTAATCGATATCGTTGTATCTACTTGTTAGCTCCTTACCAGTCATCTGTCTTCTACGAGAAGCTCTCTACAGTACCTGTCAGTCTGCTCTTTTCAGGGGAAGCCCTCTACAGTTAGAGCACACGCAAGTATTAGTGTTTGCTTGCTAGTGTGTCTGTGCATGTGGCTGTAAATAGGTATGTATTTGTACCCATGAAGTATGCTGCTGACAGAAGTACAGACAAAGAAGGTAAGCAGGGATTGTCCCTCTGTAAAGTCCTTTATTGTTGCATTGTTATGTTTGGGTGGAGATACTTAGACTAATGTAATAAAAATGTTAATCAATCTGATATCTCAACAACAAACCATATAAAGATAATATTTTGTAGTGATATTCCATGTTTAGATGATATTGTTCCAAGGCGCAGGTGTAGGTGAGAGGATAGAGAGAAAAAAAATTCGGTTTAGGAATCTGTTATCACAGAAACTTAGCCTCAGAAGGATAAAGGTTCGGCATCTGTTTCCAGACTAAGCACAGTGCCCCGTGTCAAGATCAGGGTTCCTCCAGCCAGCCAGACCTGCTGCACAGCACCAGCGGCGCCGGCGAGCCACTTGCCGCAACGATCCTTGACGCATTCTCGAAGTTTCTTGTGTAATGAGAGTCTGTCTCCAGTGATACCGCGTCTCCACCTTGTCTCGGCTATTGTGTGCAAATCAGATCAGTTCTTCTTCGGCAGATAACCTTTATCTTTTATTTTCTTCAGTATGGAGTATAAGCCTGGAACACGTTGAGCAAAAACTACTTTTTATACCCCAACCACCAGTTCACTGATTTTTCCCCACCCATTCCTTACCTTGTTTTTTTTTTAATCCGTAAAAAATTATAAACTTTAAATACCTGATATACTCTTTTTCTTTTACTTTTTTCATTCTGTGTGATAGGAAATTTCAGTTCTAAGATTTCGTGACTGTATTCCCTAAAAGATGCTTAGATTCTTCATTACTACAAGAAGACAGCTGAGAGACCCCAGATGTAATATTGTAATTATTATTTCTTGTCAGTCCGTGTTGCTAATCGCTGTACATGTTGAGTTTGGCGCCATTATTCCCGGCTGACGTGCGTGTCAAGTCGCAGTCCCGCTCCATTGTATTGATCAATCCCAACCACCATCATTCACAATGGCGCACGACTTCCCGGCGGAGGAGACTTTGGTCCTGAGCTCAGCGCTGCAAGAAGTCGTCCCGGCCAGAGACACCATGTCTGCGCCTTTGTGCCGCCTGTCGACACTCTGTCCTACAAGTCTGCGGTGCTCACAGGGCTAAACGCTTCATCGCAGGATTTAAACGAACCCAAGAGATGACAGCTAAAAGCCTTCTCATCCCATCTTTATTCCCGGAGAGAATTCGCTTACACCGATGCTTGTCAATCCGCAATTTGTTCCCGTGAAGCGAAGGTGGTCTTCAATATGTACAATCACATAAAACATAAACAAAACAAAGAACCTTTGCTCGTGTTATTCGTAAACAATCTTAGCCAAACCTTTATGTCATTTCCCCTTATATTCCTATGGATGATGGATCATTTAAAATTATCCCGCCTCCTGTTATACACTCAAAGTGGGCTACTTTAAATGTCCTACCTTGTATTATTTATCATTTTCACAATCAAATGTCAACTGTTCAAAAATCTTTCCAAATAAACATTTCTGATTTTGTTTTACATTGTAAAGGGTAGCAGGTGGACCAGATCTCAAGCATCTTAGTAATTTGTTCCCTGGCAGGTAAATATACTCGGCCACTGATGAAACAGGTTTACAAATCGCAATTTCTGATGCTTTTTCGTGGACCAAAAAGATATTCATAACAGATATCGACTGAATTGAGATCTCGCCGTTACTCCCAAGATACTCGGCGATGTTTTTTTTCTCCGACATTTGGCTCCATGAATGCCGATGGACTCATGAACGGCTGTCAAACAGCATTCTTGTCAGCCCAGGATACACAAACAGCGTAGCCGTCTTGAATTGTTGTAACGATTTCCGAGGTCTGGACGACAGGACAGTCTCAGGGTATGGACAAATCGATTGCAGCGCCACGTTTGATACAACTGCCCGTGAGATACCCATCTTTAGCCCCACAGTCAGTCTCCCTCTCTTGCTTTCCAATAATTCATAGCTTGCCTGACAGAGCGATCACAGTGTTTCAATATCTGGACCACTTCTGTCTGACACTTCCTACCCCCATCCTTTTCCCCTCAGCTCTGTTGCGGTGCAGAAAGTAATGTTTTATCCTGAAGTTTATTCTGGTTCAGCACACGCATAAACATACGCATACGCACATGCAGACGCACATGCTGTTAGAAATAAAATAAGCGACACAAAGAAACTTAAGAGGCATACAAAAGAAATCTTCAGAAAGTCGCATAAAATTATTTCCCTACAAATTATTATTCTTTTATTCATCTTGTACCTTGCTCTATTTTTCTATTTTCTCTTCCATGGTATTTTCCGCAATATATTTAATTAATTTGTTCTTTTATCTATCGATATATCCGTCCGTTACATCATCAACCATCCATTCATCAATCCGATCCAGAAACTAGTCGATAAAAACAATCAGGAAGTCAGGCGGTATTTGTTTATGTGCCGAATTTCCAGAAACTTAGGAGACCGATCATCTCGGGGTAACTTCCTTCCAGTAGTTGCTGCGCAGCGCCCTCTACTTGGTAGCCCACCAAAGCTAGCATTAGCCGCAGAAACCGCACTCCAGTCAGTCATCAATAACTGATTGCCAGAGTCCCACTGCACGTGCAGTCGCCGGCATCGCACGAGAGAGGGAAGAGGCCTTTCACACCTACGCAACGCTCACTCCATCACCAGGAGGAAATCCAAAGCCCATTGCCAGCCCACTCGCCAGTCTTCAGGCTTGGACATGCACACAAAATCACAGTAAATAATTTTGCTGAAGACGATTTTCTTGGCAAATGAAAGGGACGCAGGACCAAATGTAAACTTTACGTTTTGAGTTTCTTCCTTTTGTTTTCTTAATTATTTTTCGTCTTTTTTAATTTGGTTGGTTGGTGGGTTGGCGGGTGGGTTTTTGGGTTAGTTGGTTGGTGAGTGGGTGGTTCGGTTGGTGGGTGGGTTGGGTTGGTTGGGTGGGTAGGTTGGTGGGTTGGGTTGGGTTGTTGGGTTGGGTTGGTTTGTTTTGGGTTGGTTTGGTTAGAGTTTGGTCGGGTTGGGTTCGGTTAGGTTGGGTTGGGTTGGGTTGGGTTGGTTGTTTGGTTTGGTTTGTTGGATAGTTGGTTGGTTCGTTGGTTGGCTGGTTGATTTGTTTGTTGGTTTGTTGGTTTACCACATTTCCTTCAAGATTTGCTGAAGAGATAAAAAAGGAAAAACGTCAAGAAGAAAAAAAACAAATCCAAAATTTATCTCCCTTTATAGGGGTGAGCACTCTGAATTCGATGACGGTCTTCATCGTATATCAAAACAAACCTAAGTAGATTATGACCTACCTCACTTTTCCCACTTTTTTCACTGAAATCACAAAGATTAAAATCAGGATAGACTGACCAAAGAAATCATATACGCCCCATGCACTCACAATCCGCAAACATGAAGCCAAGCGGAAAAAAGAGGATCGTAGGACACTGGTGAGGAACAGGAAGTGGATGTTTGTCCCTAGATAAGTCAATTTACAGGTCCCAAACTTATTACTTAGCGTCATTTACACGATTGTACTTCGTTGACTTTGTTACCACCGTCGTCTTTGTTGAGGACCACCACATTTCTCTTGAACCCGTTTGCGCAAAGTTTACAGGCCGTGAATAACCCTACAGCCTCCCAACCTTCCCTTTCTTTGAGGCTAATTTCCTGTTCCTCGCGCCAAGCCCAGTTCCAGATCGATGGCATCTCGCAACAATTCTAAAAATAGTAACGATTGGCCTTCACGTTGTCCAACACCCTTCTTCTTGTTTTTCTAATACCCCTACTTCAACCTGAACTTTCTTGATTCTCGCACTTCTTGAAGTATATCACGCCTGAATGCTCATGGAAATCGAAGAAGCTTTCATCATACTTGCGAAGACTTCTCTAACTATCCAGACAATCAGCTAGGCGCTTCTGCTTTCATCTTTCAATCCATCAACGGAGTTTGTGTATGGGAAAATGTATTGGCAGGATGGAAGCACTCAAACGTGGGCAAAAGACGATAAAAACGAGTGTTTATTGTTAAAAATTTATTGGAAATTGAAATGGTGTTTATTATTTTAGCGATGAATAATCGATTAAAGTAAGAACTTATTTATTGTTTAATTTAATTATTTTCGTAGATTGGTGAGAGAAAAACTCTCAGTTCTAGATGTCAAGCACTAAATGTTATCAATTAATAAGAGGACGAATAAACATAAAAGTGTTAATAATAATACTGATAGAACCATGGAGAAAAATCACAAGATGAGTCATTTCAAAAGTTATCAGGATGTACTATGTAAATAACCGTATGACAGAAATATTAGGTGTTGCTATGTCAGTTTTCAAAAAAAGTTTATCCTCTCTGGCTGGCTCTGAGTACATATACACATCCATCCTCACACTCATGATTCTGGCAAGATTGATCTTGGCCAGCAGCCAAAACCTTCCATACATTTTCTTCCTTTTACAGCGTGGAACCCCAATAATTCTCAGAAGCTTGTAGGTAATGGTTTAAAGATCGAGTCTCACACTGAAACGCAATGTGCGACTGGACTATTTTTTAGGTCTTCTGCAAGGTGCTGCTATTATTACTGGTTTCTCTCAAAAGGCGCAGGAGAAAGTCGATTGCACTTGTAAGCTGTTGAAAACAACCGAGTGACTCATTGCCTGCTTCTCCAAATAACTTTGTAAAAATATCTGGAAACATGTTAAGGCTAGAAAACAGGTGAAAGCTTGTAAAATGGCAAAAACTCTTGATTGTAGCCACTTGGTTTAATTTAGAGACCGTGTGAAGTGCTGGCAGACACTTATCAAGATTAAAAGAGTCTGTCATTTAAATGATTAAAGCTTTTTTTCTGAGAACAGTCTCTAAATCACAATGCAACAGAATACACAAAAACAGAAGATCAAAGACTAAGAGAAAGGAAGTTTCTTGGACCTTTTCGCCTATTACAGATTGGACAGAGGACGCCATTCAAGTTCTGGCCCCGATGGCTGAGTTCCTGCTGAACAATAATCGTCTCCTGACTAATCTACAGGACGTCCATCACTTGCACCTTTATAGCCGTGGTGTATGTCGATGACTTCCTAAAAGAAAAGGAAATTGGGGTGTTCCGTGCAATCAGATGTGAAAAATCTGTGGACAGCCAACCATGAATCTTCAAAGGTCTTTTCAGACACATCATCGGCGTAGGAGCTGATCACGTGCCATCAAGTGTTAAGATATTTTCAAATAACAAATACCATATAGCGACTTGAAAACATGGGTCCGTCACTTGACGGGATTCACCTATTTGTCTGGTCACAACTAGTAGACAGGTTGGACAAAATTGCGAAAGAGAAAGTAAGATTGAGAAAGACAGACAGAGAGAGAGTTTGTGAGGGACGGAAAAAAATCGGACCGTCATTTGTTTCTTGAAAAATCAGAGAGCTGTTTCTGCAGCAAAGCCTGGGTAATGACAATAATTCGCCGTGTTTACTCTAAATCTGATAAAGGAACAGGCCCCAGCATGCTGCACCACCAGATAATGCCAGACCACTCGCCTGATTTATGCGTCGGCCACGCGCCATGTCCAGACGATCATCGCAACAACACGACTGTCCAAACCTCTGTGCGTTCGATAACTGGTCCTACCACGAGACTGCTTTGTAAGTGTATCTAACTCAAACTCAAATGTTACAAGCTCAGGATGGGTTAGGAATCAAGAAAATGAAGAGTAAATGTATACAAATTTCAGTCGAAAGGAGGAGAGCAAGATTGTTTGTTTTACTTAAACTGCGTGAAGGTATAAAAATAACGCAAAAGCATGTCGGCAGGAAAACAGATTTAAACATTGACACATTCACACACTCATGCATAAACAAAGCTGTATCTGTTTTTATAAGTATATACAATACATCCTGCGACAACGTTCGCAAAGGTAGAAGCAAAGAAAGTAAAGCTAGAAGTAAAGAAAGAAGTTAAGAACGTCCCACACATTTTGGGAGTGAGAAGGTTCTTTGGGTACATTTCTCCCGCAAGATCATTTCCTCTCATTTCCATTAAATGCGATTTGGAATCGTGCCCAAAGGCCCAGAAAGTGAAACAGAGAGAGCTGGATAGAAAGAAGGGAAGAGAGAGAGAGAGAGAGAGAGAGAGAGAGAGAAAGAAATATTCACCAGAAAAAAAAGACAAGAAAGAGAACTGCTTGCGGCTGTTCACAGTTCCTTCAAGACATGGGTCAGTGCAGACGACCCCTAAGAAGCCGTCTAAGAGATAGCTTCCAATCTGCAGTCAAATCCTTTTCAGTTTCTTGGAATAATAAAAAGCAGGGATCCAGAGTGGATGCCGGTAGAAATCGATTGTAAATCAAGCCGGCGTCTTTGATTGTTCAATACACAGCAGTACCAGACACTTCCATGCACTATTCCCATTCACTGTAGTTGTTTTCTTAAGCTCAGAATGATCCCAATTTTTGTATCAGATTAATCCTGTTCGTATTTTTTTATGAAGTGTACCTTTTAGAGTCCTCCAACGTTTGTCTACGTTAACATCAGTATAAAATACAATATTTTTATTTTAAGAATATCTCGCATCTCAAGATGGCGTCATAATAGACGACCAACCATCAGCCGTCAGTGACATAAGTGAAGGCAGATGAAATGGGCAAACTGCATTTTAAAAAAATATAAATACCACCACAGCCTGACACACCCAGATTTACACAGCACTTTACCTCCTGCTAACTGGCAGATACATGGCACCACGGAAATGGCAACAAAATGGACATGGCGTCTACGGCAGTTTGTATGGCATGTTCTACAGTCGAGACACCGGACCGGAATGACGTAACACACGCAGACATGCGCAGCTGTCGTGGTTGACTCGGTTTCCTGTGCGAGGCCAAAGCCATGTCTGTGTGAACCGTCTTTAAAAAAAAAAACATGTCCGACTTGCTGGAAGTGTGTTAGGGAGGCTGTAAATGGTGTCGAAAATTCTTCGAGCAAACAGGTTTGTTTACATGTTCTTGCTAATTCTGGTGTCGGTGGTAATGGCTAAAAATGTCTGAGAAAAAGGTCAATATAGTTTGTAACTACTTACATCTGTGACATGTTAAAGTCCTGACTTATATCGTGAGAGGCTTTAGTGAGAATTATGTATATGTCCTCGCCCTACCTGCATTATGTCAGTACAGTATCTAGACTTCCCTTCAGAAATGTACAACATGAAAAAGACAATAAAAATAGTTTTCTATTAGTCTATCTCCCTACACACTGCATTCAAAGTGGAAAATAATTATCTCATTTGGTCTTTAATGATCTTCTTTTTCTCTCTGAAAGAAACCCTAGACCTACAGGGTTAAAAAGTTCGCAGCCATCAACCTGTCCCTGCATTCACCTTTATCAATGTATCTCATATATAAATGTGTGTCAGTAAGATACTCTCAACCATCTGAAGCTACTTTTTATTTCTTTTTCTATTTCTGGGATTTAATTTGTCAATGGCTCATATTTTATCAGGAAATGTTAGTACAGGCCCACCTTTCTTTCCCTTGCTTGAAGCCAAGATACCTTTTTGCATAAGAAATATTATACTCTTTCCAACTTTCAGATAAAAGTTTAGTTTTTACTCCATATTCAAATATTTTCTTTTCAATATTTTTATACTGTTTTTTCTCGCTTGCACCTGTTTACTCACAAAAGCAGACAGGGGGATGAAAAGAGATAGTGAGTGAAGTATTTGGTTTTATCTGCCTGGACGTTTTTTAAAGAGAGAAAACCATAGTAACTATTGATAACCTCCTTAATTAAATCACACTGTCATTAAGTTTTTGAAACAAGCAAGTCAATCTGTGGAACCATAGTTCTAGCCATATTTTTAAAATGTATCTTAAAGACTTCTTTTTGCAGGACAGAGCCTGTCATTTCTAAACTCGTTCTCTCCAGACATGTCTATCCCTTCTATTTCCCCATTACTTTGTTTTGATTTGTTTGCAAATGAAGGTGTCAGTTTCTACTTTCTGCCTCAGATGATTTGGTAATTCTGAGGAGAGAAAAAGAAAAAATATTGTTTCTTTTTTTAGAAAAAAAGTCTTAGGAAGTAAGTGCGCAACCTCAGCATCCGGAAAATATAACTCGGTTGCGATGCTGACAACCTTTACGGCAAGTGTTTCTTTTTGAAGCTTACCTGCCAGCTTGTTACCTGTAAACATCTTGGCCCGGCTGTCAAAGTGTACCAACCGACACCTTGACTCAGTCGCACGGAACGAAGTGCAAATGTTTCTTAGTGCCAGGCAGGTATTGTGAGAGTTTATGTCAGAACATCCAACCTCTACCTGCATCCTCCTTCTCCAAGGTACAAACAGTTATTTGTAGACAGAAAAAAACTGTTTCATGCATTAAGTAGTTGTTTCCTGTATTCAAAGATTGTTGAAGGTCGAACATTATTATTTTAAAATGGTGTAATAGCTGATCCTATTCATCACAAACGGTGTGTAGAGGACGGAAGCAGTCCTACAGAAAAGGATTCCAAGCGGATGCTTAGTCTTACCCGACCTACACATTGTGACATCCATCCTGACACAAAAACAAGCTTGCTGCTATAATGAGAATTACAAAAAAGGACAATTGATTGATAGCATCCCAGGCAGTGGCGAAATGAGTCACCAAGAAAGACTCCATCACTGACAGAGTACGTTGTTGTCTGCGCCGGTCTAGAGTTATCTCCCTCAAACACACACAAGACACCGAAGCATGAACATCATTGGATTGTTCTGGAATAAAAAAAGCCAAATGAAATTTCATGCAAAATGAAATGAATTTAATCTGGTATTTTTCTTGTTCGTTGCATACTAATTTCTAACATGTCGGTACTTGATGCAACTCCTTTCTGTTCATATTTTTAAGCAAAGCGCAGTTAACTCTGTGTGTGTGTATGTGTGTGTATATATATATATGTGTGTGTGTGTGTGTTTAATTGAGGGGAAGAGAGAGGGGAAAAAGAAATTGTTTATGTTTCTGAAGCTTTAGCCTCCATCTTGCCTGCTCGCATGTCCATCCTGACAAGACCTTTTGTGATCTATATCTCTGAATAAATTATTTGTGTTGGTCGTGTGTCACTCGGCCATTTCTAACAGCAAGCTGTTCGATTAAAAGTGGAATACTGAGGTAAACGGAAATATTACAATTAACCCTCCTCCTGCCAAGCACTTTGCTACTCTGACTCACCACTTAAAGACATTTACGGTTAAAATTCCAGGGCATCGTTTCAAATCCTGTCTACCTTGGTGCTCAGGTGTCGGTTCTGAGAGTGCCATTTCTAATTATTTGACATGTCTTGCAAATGACTGCAGAGAACAAGCACAGGATGAAAAAGGACATATCTAATGAAACTGCATGAATAATTCAGGTAGTCTAGGACACGAAGACCTCGTGTGTGTCTTGCACGAATGATCGTCGCCCTTCCGCTGCTTGTTTTTATTTATTAATAATTTGTAGCAAGAGAAATGAACATGGCTGTGGTCAACATTCAGCTCTTGTCAAGTCAATGCCTCCTGAATATGTGAGTTTAATCGTGCAGAATAATTTTTACTTGTCGATGACTAACACAAAAGACCTGAAGCAGCCATTGGGTAAATAAACCTTCCAAGCTTGCCTACTGTATGTCTTTTGCCTTCAAGATTTTGTTGAGCACCACAGCACAATTTTTCTCTAAAGCAATAATTTATCAGTGTCATTATCACTGACCAAAGTTATAGTACGTATATGAAAATTAATAATAAAAAAAATTACGCACACTCGCCAACCCCCTGACCAAGGGAAATAACACACGTCCCTGACAATTGTATACAAAATTAAGAAAATTATAAAATTTTCGTTGTATATGATGGCATGGTCTATTCGTTTATTTTCCTGAACCTATAAGTTGGTGAAGGGTGAGGAACGCCGCAGACAGGAACAGTAAACACGGTCTCAGTGATTGGTTTAGAATGAGAAATATATTTAATATCCAAGAGACGAACTTACAAAAAATGTCCTAGAAGTTGGAAAGCATGCTCATCTCAACATGAAAACAGGTTGATGACATTTTTAAACGACTGGCTCAGTGAAATTGTCGTTCTTTTTTATTATTCACGAGCTTTAGAAAGTAGGGTATGAGTTGATATATCGAAGGTAAATTAAAACGCCCACAAAGTAGACACATAACAGTACAGATGAAATGCAAACTTGATTTTGCTAAAATAAAAAATTATTCTGAAGATAATTTTATCTGGAGAGTATTTGGATTTCAGTTGAATTTTCTTTCTTTCTTTCCTTCTTTCTTTCTTTCCTTCTTTCTTTCTTTCTTTCTCTTTTCTTTCTTTCTTTCTTTCTTTCTCTTTCTTTCTTTCTGCGTATCTGACAACGGTTTTTTGCTCATTTAAACTATTTTCATGAGCTTCCACCAAAGCACCTCGTTGTTTTGAACAAAAACTGCAGCAGACTCCCCAGGGTGTGACCTCCTGACTGGACAACAGATCGCTTACCACCATCCCCAGATTACACACACGGGAGACTGTCAGCTATACCATCCATGGATCCAGACCCGAGGGAACTATCACATCCTTCCCCAACTTAAGGTCTGGGCACTGGCTGTTGGCCCAGACGGCGATAAGCAGACTTCGTCACTTCCGGCAGTCCTAAAAAGCTGTCAAGATAGCGGGCAGCTGATTTTGTCAAGATTTACTTGCTCTTCAACAGGAAGATGAATGTCTTCAGCGCCTGGAAAAACACTTGCTAGCACCTTGCATGTCAGCATCAGGACCTGCGCCAGCATCAACGTTTGGGTTTGGGTTTGTGGGTGCACTTGAGTGCATCAATCTTGTGTAGGGTAGGGCATCTTTGTTACTTGATCTCACATCATATCACAAAGTAGGTTTGCTCCTGAAGAACCTCGCCATTGTGTTACGGCACATACGATTACTCGGTCTGAGAGTGAGTTGGTTTTTTTAGCCATAGTCTAAAATATTTACAATAAAGACTATTGTGTCCACCAGTAGTGCTGTAAACACATGTGTATTCTCTTTTCTCCGCATAAAATATAAAATAACTTGCTTTGGTGTTGTGTTAGATATATCACAGAAACATTATTTTCAGAATTATCAAAGTCACACATTGGTCATAAAAAACATTGTGCCACTCAAATAAAGCAGACCCCTTGTGTACAACACAATAAAACACAAGTGTCAAATCTGAGAAGTATTTCATACAAAAACAAAACTTGAAAAACAATATTTTTTTGGATAAAATAATGTTGCCCTCAGCTTTGCCTTTATATAATGTTTAAAAAATTAAAAAATTAAAACACGTACAAAACCTTTGTAAAAGAGAAAGCCCAAGACATGTTACTATATTTCTAAAGCATTCCGGAACAAATTATAGTTTTTGGACTTCGTTTGATCCTTCTCTGTAGGTAGAGAGTCCCAAGTGTTCAGGCTATTTTCTCTGACAGTAATTAGAAAAATATGAGAGAGACTTGTGTGAACTGAACTGAAGAAAATAGGTTCAAACTTTGAAACCCTGTGTGAAAAGGAATTCGACGAATGTTCTTTTATTTATGCTCATTTTTTCCTGTGTGTAAAAGAATCTGTCTCAAGAAAAAAAAATCTTTGCCAAACTCAAAAGTAGTTTAATAAATAAACAGTTTTAAAACTTTAGAGACCTCACATTGCAAAGTTATGGTAGTGAAGAGCGTACAAAATAAGTAACAACATAAAAAAATCCAAGAATGCATCCTGATAATGTCTAAATACTCCACCTTGCTCACCTGCCACCTAACAGCTTAAAAACAAAACAAAATACAACCATTCCGTTAAGATGTCAATAAGGACATGACCCTCTGTGGATCCTCAATGAAAATACAACCATTCCGTTAAGATGTCAATAAGGACATGACCCTCTGTGGATCCTCAATGCCAATCAATGCAAACTCTCTCAATACCTCACTAAAAACTTTCATCCTATTTGAAAGAAGATTGCTCAAGACTAATTACTGTAATAACTGTAGGTGGGATCCATGACAACACAGCTATAAATGTCCATCTCGTGGACCGTTGGGTGTAAAGTAGAAATGATTCACCTTGACCTTTGTTTATTTTTAACCTTTTCTTCACCACGTCTCCACGATCGTTTCTTCAAAGGTTGCGAATGAGGAATAATGCACTAAGGACACAAAGGGTAGCGACTAATCGATTCCTGTGTCTATTTTTCTTTCCTTTATTTTTTTATTCCTTTCTTCACACGCGATCAAGTGTATTTACCGCTCGATATTCTTGACCTTTGTTTTGCACACTTGCAGGTCTGCACGTGCAGAATCATGGGCTTCATTACTGCGATTTATAGGACTTTTTAGGGCTCTGTGAATTCGATACAAAGTAACATTTCCATGGATCTTGTATTACACCTTCAGGCTATATCGTCCTCCTTTATAGTTTCACATCCTACTGCAGCATCTAACATTTTATTTATATTTAAGAAATGATTTTTCTGCTTTTATGCCGTAGACTTTACTTCATCTTTTTGTCTTGCAAATACCCATATCTCTCTCTATCTGCTTCGATCCCTCTTTACTTCTCTCCTACTCCTTTCTTTTTTTCCTTTTTTAAACAGGAGATATCTATCCTCACAGGCTGGCAGTTTGTGGTCGTGTGATCGACAGAAGGTCGCTGGTTCGAGGTCACCCAGCAGCTGACCTGCAGGAATGGCTACCATAATTTAGCAGGGATAATAGAGATCTGTTCTGAATACGATGAACCACTCACATTCACTGTTCCTATAACCTCTTGGTTATGGTCACTTCACGATTTAACTTTTACATCTGTCCAGCTCAAAAGCCAAACAAACAGGCCAAAGATAAATAGGTCTTATGTGAAGAAGGAGTGATAGTATAAAAAATAAAATCGTATATATTAGCGTATGGATAGTTTCATAACATATTTTCCTCCGTATGGGAAATTTGAGTGGATCGAACATTGGACTATTATGTAGTGCATGTTTGAGCAAAAAGAAAACAGTGGAGAACAAGCAGGGAAGGGTGAGTGAGAACAGTGCACCGAATCGTCCCTCTTCAATACCCTGAAGGCCCTCTGCAGGAAGTTTCCCTGCATCTGCAATGTTGACATGCATAATGGATAAAAAACTGTTGCAAGCAGATTGCTGCTGCGGCCATGTGGTGCTGTGCAAGCCTTCTGGTGCCCGTAGATATAGACTGAACATTAAATGTTTGCCTCATGCAACCAGTCCCAGTCTGGTGGGCAAGTAGGTATGAACTGGACATTCGTGATTGCCAAGTTTAAAAGAAACTCCATGAAGTGGACCAACACGACTTCCTTGATCACTAGACAAGAATGAGCCTAAGTGCATCTAACCGCCTGCTAACTTGTAGACGGAGCAGACCATCCTGACTCCGTCTACTACTGGACTGGGACTACTTTATTGTCTCATCCAGCAGACCACCTGCTGAGCCTGTAGCCATGGGACGAGATTAGAGACCAAAGGCCTGTGAGAAGTCTAGCAACACCAAGCTCTGTAGCTATTTGCACGTAGATCAACTCACCCTGTCTCTAATCCATAGCTTCCACATAGCTCTCCCTCTGGCCGATGGCCACGGCTCATGGCGAGCCTGAGTTTCACGAACACCAGACGGCACCACCATCGATTGACCCACCCTCCCACACCAGGTTCATCGCCAGGCTTCCAGAAAGATCGCATGGTGGGCTCACGTTGCCCTTTATGCTCCATCATATTAACAGGTACACCTGAGTCGTTTTCTTTGCACCTGGAATGCACTGTCTGGACTCCGGAAATACCTGACATCACATTTCCATCCTGGCGAGATCGACCTCACGAGCAGCTCTCCCTTACCTTTGCCGCAGGGGCATGGTGTGCCACCTTGTCGATAATCTTTCGTTTTCTTTTCTCGCAGCTGTTTTCTTTGTGAACTTTGGACTTTGTTGCACTTTATGACATAATGACAATATGGCGTGTTTTGTTCTTCTTCACGAATAACTCTGTCTCCGTTTTTAGTTTTAAAGATTTGTAACCGTTACGCATATCTTATCTTAGATCCTGGGTCCTAGCAAAAGTTGATGAATTTTGCATTAAAAAATTAACAAGGTTGTTAAAATATTATGTTTATACAATAAGAATGATGGTGGTACACTAAAGTTCATATGTATATGTACTGATATATTAATAGCAGTACTACTGTAAACTTGTATTTGAGATTTATCTATTTATTTGTTTTTTACATTTATAATGAATCTACCTTATTTAAAAGAGAGAAGATATATGATTATTGTATGTTACATGGCTAAAATAAAACATTTTTTTTCATTTGGCTGTTGAAATGATACAGAACGAGAACAGCGATGTCTAGTCTGTCATATGGTTCTAGACATACTTGTCCCTCTGTCTTCCTTAGTCATCAAGATAAACATTAGTCACATATATACAGGGATCTTTGTTTTTACAGAGTGTCTGCCAATCCCACAATGCCATTACTGTAAAAGTATTGCACTTAACATTACATTGTATTTCTCTCTTATTTTGTTTATCTTTCTGGCTGGATTGTTTGCACTTATGTTTATATCTTGTCGTGCAAGCGAGTCAGCTACAGAGATCAGAGGGGAAAGAAAGGAGGGGGAGGAGAGAGAGAAAGCATCATCACTAAACTTTATTTTCTTAACTAGACGACGAGTCCCAGGTGTTTATTTTACCTGTGGTATACAGATCATACCTGTACAGGCAGATACTAAGAATAGTTTTAGTGTACATGCAATATAAGCAAGACAACATGACAGAAAGCTAATCATGGCAATTGTTTGACATTACTGCAAGATTTTTTTTTACGAAAGATTTAAATGGATGAGAGATGCTATACCAGCTTATTTTAAGTAAAGATTTGAACACGGAACTGCACTTGATTACTGATTACTAAAGATTCCAGGGAGTGGGGTTAGTAGGGCAATGGAAAAGCGCTTAGAGGTAAAGGAGTGATCATCGAGGTTCAAATCTCGCGTCCAGCACTCACTGTATGTAAAGCTTGTTACAACATTTTGAAAAAAAAATCATCAATCCTCCAACTGCTGACTAGATACCAAAGTATCAACAAACAAACAAACAAACAAACAAACAAACAAACAAACAAATAATCAAACAAATTTAATCCTCATCCACTACGTTGTAAACAATGTGTAAATAAACATCATAAAGAGTTTTGTAGTTGCCATTCTCACATCGTCGTACATTATGAGACAATATTTACTTATTGTACAACAGGTCCTCAAATGAGATATGTTCTTCTACTCTGAAGAAACCAATCCCTGTTTATTTGTAGCACCAGTATTAATCCTGCCGAAAGTTCTGGCAACTTGCAGGAGTCTGTAAGAGGACGGTGCGAACTTCTAACATTATTTTTATCCCCCAGCCTCTTTGCCCTTTAAACCAATTCTCTCCTCAGACCGAAATACCCTGGAGTATTTAGCCTCACGTTTTCCCGGTCAAACCAACAAAGGTTGATTGGGAACCGAGGCCATGAGGCTGTTTGCACACCAAAGACTCAAACCTTTTCTGCAAAAACTTTCGAGCTGCTCTCTATTGGGTGCTTCGTTTAGTAGCACCTGAGCAGCTAATTTACCTGGTGTATCCTCATTGAATGTGACAATATTGACAAAATCTGTCAGTCTCACAGTGTTTGACAAATGTCTTAACAACTTCTTCCACCGGAGACTGATGTTGCAAGATCAGTCAGTAAGTGTAATTACATTTTTTGATCGGGACAAGTAATCAACATCATGCTTCTTACAAAATATTTTGAAATTACCAAGAGAGGGGCGAGCAGCTGGAGTATCGATCTATTTCGACCAACGTGTGTTCTCTTCTTCATTTCCTAAGTTTACAGAGAAAATTAAATTGGTCCACCATTTTGATGGCGCAGTATCCGGGGCAGGCTATTGATTGGACTTTGTGTGACCCCATCCTCTCCAGTTTGTTTCCCTGTGCAGCCTACACCCAGCTTCCCTCATCCTTGGCAAAAGTTTTCTTACTCCTTACCTAAAGGCTGGTCAGAAAAGTTTACCTATTAAAGACAAAAAACTTACTTATGAGACCATGATTTAAATTTGTACAAAGTATTTTGTATTGCTGTTCTAAGAATTTGCACGTAAAGGTATCAGAGTTCAAGAAGTGACCTTTCTGCACCCAGCAATAAATAAATAAATGCCCGGCTTGATATTTTAGTCACTAAAACAATCACTTAAGAAACTCATAATCCAATTTTTTTTTCAAGTGCATTCCACGCCAAAAGCTCCTAAAGGCAAGTAGGTACGATTTGTGGGTGTCTGTCGTTTAAATTCTTTAACTCTTCACTCTAAGAGTTTCAATTCTGCTTTGCCATCGGAATGTTAATAACTTCCTCATCGCCATTTTTTTCTGCAAGAACAACTTCAAACATTTGAGCTAAATCTTAGAGACCAGCCTAACGCCGGTGTTTGAGATTACAAGGATGGACGAGGAAGAACAGTCAACATTTCCCTCCATGGACTCAGTTTCCATAAGGCGCTTACACTTATTAAATGTCGCTTTGGATGCCATCAGACAAGTGTTTGCTGTCCATGCACCTTCAGACTTTGCCATCAGTGACATCATTCAAGGGCTGGGTGGATGGTAGTCTTAGCTTGACGCTAAGGTCTACTAAAATATTGCTATAATAGTGTATCCGGGTCCATATCCCATAGCGAGGGCGTAACGTGACGTGCCGTCACGAGGTCAGGAGGTCACGAGGGGGAGAGACACGAGGTGGGCTGGCTGTTCTGTGATAGGAGAGAAATCTATGATCAAGTGCTGATGATTCGATCCATCTTGGAATCAGCAAGGGAGCTATTATGTCTGAAAAATTCCCTCCTTTACAGACACAAGTGAAAGAAACAAAACGAGGGACTGTTCAAATAAGTCAGAGCGTGACTACAATAAGCACAGACGTCCCTAACCCTCCTTGTACCCGTTCATTTCAAACCATTGATGTAGACAGGGTAGTTGATACTAGGTGAGGTTCTGGTGGACAGCAAGAAGTGAACACAGAGATGGTATCACAGTGTCACACCAAGAGATAATCACGTGACAAGAGACACGAGTAGAGGTTTGCTATGGCTCAATACTCATGGGAGTCCATAGGTGCATGAGTGTGTGAGTAAGAATTAGAGTCATGGGGCAAAATTAGTGATAATAATATAAAGAGATGAATGTGTAACCGAACTTGACAAGAGCAGAATGATAAACTGGTACATACAGGCAGACAGAAAGATAAATAACTTCCAACCCAGCACTTTGTAAATATATATGAGAAGTCTAAATGTTGTGTGAGATGTCTGTAAATCTGCATTTGCCGGGCTCACCTAACACTTTCCTACTCTTCCCGGCCGAGACATTCAACATTTCGACCTTTTCCCGTTTTTGTCTAAGTTTTTTTTTTTCAGCCTCGTTTTTAAGGACGGTGGTCAGTCTACATCAGCATGTATGTGATTTAAAATAAGAAAATTATAAAACATTTATAGCATGTTTCTGCACCGGTCAGTCTGGTTGTGTGTTTTCTACAAACTCCGCCTTTACTCAGAAATCTTGCTTTACGGTGACATTTTGCGTGCCGTTAGGCCGCGGAGGTTCTGTGAGCCATTCCGCCCTTTGAAAAATTCCCCAGGCATGGTTGGCAGCCATTGACGTCATCAGTCATCTGCTCCCTCCTTTCTGGAGGAAACGGTTCTCCTTGATATAGCAACGTGGGAAACGATGGATGTCCATGTGGACATGTGTTGCAAATAACGATGACACACACGCGTACAAGTTTTACAAGAACATTATTTATACTTTAATGTTAAGGTTGCCTCAAAGATGTTTTAAACATGCTAACTATGCTCAGCGATGTTAACACACTGGTAATGGCTTGATCCTGATTTTGTAGAGAAGTGACCTACACTTGAGGCAAGAACAACTGAAACATTTAGATATGATAATGAATACCCCGATGTCGATGACGATGATATATTTAAAAAAGAATATTTTATCAATAACAGAAAAAAACCTTTGCCATGCACATGTACCATGATGTATATAGGGCAATATTGCCCTACTAACATACAAACGAAGAGTTTATGTTATGAAACACCATCACAAAGAGCTCCAGCGCAGTAAAGAAGAAAGAAAAATGTGGGGAATCGATTTACGGAAGGTACGTCTTTGAAACCTTTTAAGATGCTTTAAAGATTCAATATTTCAATTTGTATACGAGTTTCACGAGCCTTTAAAATCCAGGGGTTCGTTTGTTACAAAGGACACAGTGTGGTGTGACAGGCAAACGCAAGATATTTGGAAGGTCATCTCATTCAAACAGAGAGTTCCCAGCATGCAACCGAGCAAATATGAGTCCATTGAAGCCTTAACCACAGCAGCTAACTAGCTCAGCATCCTGCTTTACTCTAACAGATCATTTCGTCTGTATTGCCACAAGCGGATGGGTGATTGAAGACGGGAGAGGGAGGGACCTCTGGGTGGTCATCTTGTCGTTACCCTCAACAACAGCCAAGTCCTTCTGGTCTTTGACTGAGGGAAGGGGATATGGTGGGATTCCAGTACTGGTTTTGGTATCAGACAGCAACTGGGACTCAAAGACCTGTCACGCCTGTGAACTCCTCCTGATGCTGTCTTGACACATTTGTCACCTCAAACATTCTGTGGATTAGAGAATAATGCTAAAGTCCTTCGTTGGTAAATTATAACAACGTTGGCTTTTAAATATTTTCACCACAATCATGTCTGTCTCGATAATACCCTAGTGGATCTCAAGTTAAAGCTCTTTAGGTTGGTACGTTGTCCACTCCGATAATGTTTGGTCTGAAGAGAGTTGGACTGATGCATAAAACATATCAGAGTGTTGTTTCTAATTATTGAATTTTCAGCAGATTAGGTAACTATTTTATCAGCTGTTAGTCTTGATGATTCTAAGTGTAACATTAAAAAAGTAGGCTTGGTTTGGTGATACCGTATGATACTGAAATAAAATCTTGCAAAAAAAAAACTGAAAGGACGAAAATGACCTTTGGCCTTAGGACAGACGGACAGGGGAGACCACTCTATTACCGTCTATACATTCTAATGAGGAGAAACCCTCTCAGATATCCCCCTGCATGTTCCCGAGCATGAGGCATCATTCGCTGGATCGTTAATGGGAACTGTCTCGCTCCCAGATCGTATGCCAAGCATTGTCTGCCCTTCCGCCCATCGGCTATTGGCTGGGTCATTGGGACGTCACGAGCGCGGCTCGACTCTCAGACCATGGCAACGACAGCGTCGACCGGTGTGGCCAACCCCTGCCTGACCCACCTCACAAAACCTTTGGAAATGGCTGCTTAATGAAACCACTTGTCTCTAACGCTTTTTTTACAGTTGGCCACAAACAAAATGGAAGAGACAAGTCCCATGAAAAAATTCATTTTTCAAATTCCTTTCTCTTTCTCTCTCTCTCGTGTTTTGTTGGATAAAGGGCCTGCAAGCTAAAAACAGCATCGATGGTTTTTCGCAAAGAACTATCTTTACACGATAAAAGCAGAAACAGATGCCAAGCGAGTGTTTAACAAATGGTTGCACAGAGTGGGACTGTTGCTGGTCGTTGGGCAGACGATGGTGTTGATGTCGGGCCCATAGCAGCTCGCGGGTAGCAGCCAAGATTCCGGGTTAGCGTGTCTGACTGTCCTGAGCCGGTCCTCGCCATCGAAAATCGATAGCATGGACGGTCTTTCGTGATTTTTGAACTCTACCGTACATGTATCGGCTGTTCTGGAAGCAAGAGAATCATGTCTGCAAAGTTTCACTGAGTATAGATGGATGCGCGCATCTTTGAGCTCTCCCTCTCCCTCTCCCTCAATCTCTTCTTTTTCGCCTTTTTTTTTTTTTTTGCTTATTTGTCTCTCCTGTTTCTGATTTTTTTTTCTCACATTTTCTCGGTCTGTATATCTCTCCCCTGTCTATATCTTATCTCATTTTCTCTCACTAATATGTGCCCGTGTTCTCGCTATCTCTGTAATGTCAGGTTTTATCTATACATCCCGTCTGTTTCACTCCTTCTTATCCTATTCTTTCTCTGCTATATCCTCTATACCACTCCGTCGACACTGTTTTCATTTACACTTACTCACATAGGCACATGGGTCGATCTCTTTGCCAGATTTTTTTCAATTTTATCGCAATCTCTCTCTCGGATGACTTAAGCAGCGTTACACAATTTATAGATAAATAAATACAATTTAATAAACACAGTAGATAATGCGCACCTTAGCGAAAAGCAAGAACCTGCACATGTGGAGCAATCCCAGCATCCCTGTTGTCACAAGAGTACCTCTCAGCCGAGGATCTTTGAAAGGTCATGCTAATGTTCCTGCTCTTAGTAAACAGATACTTACATCTTCCATCTTCCATCTCACATCTTACTATGAAACACTTCACGCACAGACGGAAGTCCTCACAACCACAGTTAAAGATCCGGTTTCCAACAAGTGAGCAACACTACACACAATGGTTTCATTTTAGAAGCTGTCAGTGGATTCTCCTATATTGTCTTCTTTCTTACTCTCTTTCTCTCTCGATACAGTTGCTCGATCGTCTTGTATTGCAGTACACGCTAAGGTGAACTATTAACCCTACATTCGACTTAGGACCCTTCACCTTTAACTCTTGACCTCTTTCTTTATCTAGGGTGTCTGTCTTACTCGTTCACGTATTCTCTTGCACGAGCTTCGCATCACAATAAAATGTTTTTTTAAAGAAAAAGCTCAACTCCACGAGGGATATCAAGACCCTCATCGCTGTGGTTACCTGTCTCGACACAGAACTGAGCGATGGGACTGGCATACATGTTGCTTCAACTATTATCTTCCTTCATCAGATAATTTTGTGTTGTTCATTTTGGCTCATTCCCAGTGCCATGTTTCTATGAGATGTGGATGTATCTGATGAGTGGGTGGCGGCTGCTTGACTGGTTGGACTTGATGTGTGATGCAGTGATATGCAGACATTTATTTTTGTATTTATTCTTTTAAGTATTTTTATGTTTTCGGTGTAGTAAACAGCTCACATCCCTTAAGTCAGTTCTAATCCCCACTGGAATTTCCTCTGAGAGTGTGGGTTGATGTCTTCTGTCCAGTTTGATGACAGTCTGACAAAATATGGGTTAGTTAACGGATTACCTATCTGTATATATCGCTATCAGGGCAAAGGATACTTCACTGCATTTTCCCTCCACAGGACTATAAACTTCAAATTTTTTCATGCTTTGTATCTGTTTTATAGTTTTCCCTCCTGTACTGTATCTTTTTATTTGAAAGACTACACGGTCTGAGAAAAGAAAGATGAATCCTGTTTTTGTAAGGGCATCGATGAACATATAAGAAAGAAATAAAATGAGATGAATATGAATTCCTTATTATTAGAAAAAGAAGAACAAGAAGAAGAATGATTTTCTGCCAGCAGGAAGTTCTTATCTCGCTCATTCTATTTCTTGCAATTGATTTATCATCTTTTTCTTCTTCTTTGATGTCTTTCAACCTATTCTCCACACACAAACATCGTCCTCATGATACATACACAGTAATCAGTCCTGACGTCTGTGTTTACATCGCGCCTCAAACAAAACAAAGACATAAAAATGCGAAAGTATCTCACCTGCAGCCAAACGACGAGTTTCCTATTTTTGTGAAGACTCGGGTGTAGAGCAGTTCTCCTGACTGCACTCAGCCATCCGACCACAACCGCGGTACATTCCGTGAACGACAGCACGCGCAAAACACACGTCCCGTAGCCACCCGTTCCGCATCATCGACCAGCGCAGGTGGAGTCGTTTCATCGACGCTCAAACGTCAATGTCCTCTTCCCCTCCTCGCTAGCGTTTCGCACTTACGATGATCGAACGCACATGCATAGTATTATGGGAGCAGTGACGTGTACGCCTTGCCTCTTGTGTCTGGGAGGGGCTGAATGGATGAGAGGAGCGGAGGGGTAGTTGCTTCTTAGCACTGGCAGACGCGCAGCAAAAGTTCAACAGCTCGAGAAGTGGTTATGTCCTTGGCATGTTAGCACGTGCACAGGGAGATCCACTGTGCTCCCTGCACTTCCATGTTGCCGTTCGGCGTAGACACGCTAACTGTTGCTTCAACCTCCTCTGACATCCGTAACCGTTTTGGGGAGGACTATTTTTTTCACCAGAATTCATTAAAAGAATAGACAAATTAATGTTATTAAAAGTGCATTTTCAATTTTTTACAGTCGATAAACATTGACTGTAACCATGGCGTCTTTTGAGGTCACTACGACACAAAAATCAAATGCTTACGAACACAGTCTCGGTCAGCTGAATGTAGATAGACATACCCTCCTGCACAGCCACGGTACGAACCGCAAGGTCAGGTCTGAAAACGGAATCCTTCGGTGTAGCCTTTCTGTGATTCACACACACACATACACGCACGCACGCGCGCACACCATCCCTCCCACGACAAATAGTCCCCTGGCGCGGCTTGCTCTCGGGACTTGACGACGGACGCCGACAACACCTCGTTCTGCTCGTTAGATGAACAAGGCCTGCGACACGAAGATCCCGTGCTTGGGAGGTACTTCCTTCTTGTTCCCCGTCCGCACCAATCGAACATATATCATCATCATCATCATCCGGGGAGTGAAGGAGCTGGGCGCGGAATCACTATGCGGGGCTCTTGCAGAGCGCGGGAGGAGCGGGAGGAGCGGTTGGCTGGCTGGCGGGCCTGGAGACAGCGGTCGACTTGCCTCGGCGTACTTGCGGTTCGACCACTGGCGCTAGAGAGCTCCGAGTGCCGCGTGTTTCGGCGATGTCGAGCAGCTTCCACGTGCTGGGCAGACCGCACTCTGCCATCAACTTGTATTACTGGACTGCTGGCAGGCGATTTTTTTCCAGTTAACTACTAAAACGAGGCAGGAGACTACAAAGCTTCCGGTTTAGTCACATTCTTTGTTTAGGCTCGCCGAGACTAACAGTGGAGAACTTGGCAAGAGGCTAAGCGTTGGTCTTGGCAGACAGCAATCCACCTTTACACATCCATGAACTCTTTTTCCCTATCCATCATTTTTATCGTTTCAAATTCTTATTTTGTGGTCAGTCCTAATTTGTTTGATTTTATTAGTTTCTTCATTTTACTTCTATTTTCTTTCATTCATTTTAATCCATTCTTTACTTTCCTCTTTCTTTCAACGTTATTTTGTATTCCCTTTTTATCTTCCTTTTTTTCATTTCTTTTTCTTAGTTTAATTATCACATAACCTTTTTTCTTTCCTATCGTCTCCAGTCTGTCTTTTAATTTTTATCTTTTTTTCCAATTTTCATGTTACCTCCTTTCATTATAAATCCTTTCTTAATTCCTTTTTTCCTCTCTTCAAACCCCTCTCTTATTTCCTTTTTTTCCCCACTGGTTAATTAATTCACTTATTCCAGTATTTTTTTTCTTTACATACATGATATTTCCCTTTCTTGGAAGATTATTACAGATGAAAAGCAACCAATGTATTGTTATAAGGAAAGTGACTAGCAGAAATGTCTTTTGTAAGACTGTTTAAATGAGCAGAGCTGAACACATTCATCTAGTTTCACACAGGGAAGGAGACTAAAGTTGAGGCAGAGCGTGATTCACTAGTCAGCGGGCACTGAGAAAAAAATAACAATCAATAGAGCTTTCCCGACAGGTTAGGAATATTGCGATGTAATCGCTATCGGAGCCGAGGCTTCTTGAGAAGCTTCAGTAAATATGCGCCGACACAAATAAATACAGGCACACACACGCACGCACACACAAACACACACACAGGCACACACACACACACACACAGGCACACACACACGCGCGCTTGCACGTGCTACTCACACTCGCAAACGCGAACGCCAAGATTCCGAGAAAGGAGAGAAAGTATAAATAGAAATGAATGAAATAAAGCAGGAGTGAGTGAGGGAGGCTGAATTAGATCACTATGCTGGACCTGATAATAACCTCTTGACAAAACGGTTGCCAGTTCCGCGACTCCTGCTAATGGAATGTCACGAGTTAAGAGAACTCCAGCAGAATATGGCCGCCAATAAACTTGTCCAGACCTTATTCCCCTTTCGTTTATTACAGTTTTCGCTGGAAGAAATGTTCTCTGAGGCTGATTGTTTGTCTAATTTACGCAACTTATTTATATATATATTCCGTGTAGGTAAGTCTGTGTACGGTGGCACGGTGGCTAAAGCGCATATTAGCAGTACAGGGAGACTTGGGTGTCGTAGGTTCGTATCTCGGCTCTCTCTAGATGTTTACAGAGCTGATAGTCAATGGTTTTCTCCTGGTATGTCGGTTGTGTATGTATTGTTTGAGCCTGGTTTTCGTGTACAAAACATGTTATAAATTTTCGCTGGAATTGCAAAGTTTGCACATTTCTTACCTATATAGAATCTAGATGCGGTAGTTTTGAAGCGAGGGTAAGCCGTGAAACACGGTGAACAACAGGACAAGAGTTTTGTTCGAAGGCGGTGTCCAGACCCCGCAGATGTTGTTTTACTACCCACTGCAGCTATGAAGTACTAGCAGAGATATTCTGGAGCACAGAAACATAAAGTAATATCTGCGGGGTCTGGGCATCGAATTGCAACTACGAAAACAAGATGCTTGTCTTTGAGTTTCCCATTTTGTCCTGGGGAAACAACTTACTCTCGCTTCATGACTACGGCCCCCAGGACAGCCACTCTCCGGCTCGTTTGGTCTTAAAACCAGTTTGACTTCATCAATAAGGTGGTTTAAAACTTGCATCAGCAAGACCTGACGGGAAGGCAGCCTGAAGCTGAAGCTGAATCACTCACCCACACCCGAATTCGCGTTGACTTGGCGAAGCTACGAGAAAATCTTTTACTTTTCTGTGCTGAGAAACATGGGAACGCAAAGAATAATCGCAATCACTGGTTATACTCCATCCCAAAGAAAGAAACCAGCCGTGCAAAAAACTACCGGATCATAAGTCTAATATAGCAAACAAGCAAAATGATGCTCAAAGAAATACAGAATCGCATTATCACCACCATTAAGGAACTACCTGCAGAAGAACCTGTTGACATGAGCCATAGTAAACAGATATGTAGCTGTCACGTGATACAAGAACATTTACAACACTAGTGGGATCACTATTGAGTTTAAACAAGGTATTAGAGTCTGACACAAGATGTTGTGACATGTTTAGGCGAGAATTCAACAAAGACCTTGTTCAAGTCTATACAGAATCGTTTATTGCTGAAACCAAAAGGCAAACGGACTGAGCATGGAATTAGTACAGCAACGTGGACATTGTATCAGCAATAAACCATCCACAGACTCCATGCTGGAGGTAATTCTTTGTACATTCTTGAGCTTTTCGTCCATAGAGAAGCTACTGAATGCGATGAAAAGACAAGCCTCTATCACCATCTTCAGAAAAAAATATCACTTCAGTCTAAGAAAAAGCTATAAAGCTCCCGAACAAGAAATTAAGGGGGAAAAACTGTCATGCAGATCCTAACCATTTCTTTATTATTTTTTGTTTCATCGCCGCTCAACTCCTTAAATGAACGTGGGCTTACAACATGATACATGCATAAACTACAGGGAAACGATAACCCGTCCATTTTCTTCTTCAGTTCTGCTTCATAACAACCACGAGCAAGAGAAGGAGAGATGAGGAGAGAAAAAAAGAGAAGGAATGCTGTGGTCATAGGCTATATTTCATTGGGTCAGACTTAATCGATTCCATTTTATCAAAAGCTAGAATTTCTGCTCTTCAGTGTCACGTGAAGCACGGGCAGACGATAATACTGGAGAAAGATGGCGTGGACACCACTCATGTCGAGTCAGCCACACATGGAAGTTTTTTTTTCTAATTGACACGAAAATGCATCATGAAAAGATGTTTTACGAACCTTCATGACCCTCGGTCAAATCATTTTGCATAGTTAAGTAAGTCAATATAGAAAACCAGCATGAAGGTGAGGATAATGGTCTCACTTTTAGAACTGATTATTTTTTAGAACCTGCTATGGTGTTCCTTTTATTTTATTTTATTTTTTATTTTATTGGTACCTTTAAAAAATAGATATTAGGTCAGCAGGTGTTCGAGGTTTTGCAGGGCAATGCTGTTGCGTGTTCACGACACATCCTCCGTATCCACAAGCCGGGTGGATGGACAGAAAGTTGGCAATAGCCTCTTGGCCTCTCTTCTGTAACTGTGAATACAGCTGTAGTGAAGTTTACACACCTACCGAGTGTGTCTATGCTCCACCAAGCGGACGTTTACAAACATCGTGATGTCAGAAACCCAAGGTGTTATGGTTGTCAAGGAAATGACGTAAGCAGAGCCTCGGACCCATCTCGCTTGCCGGTTTTTTTTTTTAAACCGTCCGTGGTTAAAAATAGAGAAGGTCATCAACGGATTTGAACTTTTTATGGAGAAGTGAGGCGGGGAAGGGAGGAGAAGAAAGAGAATTAACTCTGCTCTCAATCATTAGTATCGCACCTAAGGTCGCTTTAAGTTTTTGTTCTTTCACATATTAGACACGGTTGTCTTCTCACCTCCAACCATCATGCGCTCACTTCAACTATTTTTTTCTTCCTGGCAATATTTGGGTTCCTTCTTCCTAAACGACACTTTTTAAAAAAAAAATTCTGCTCTCTACTACCTTGAAGAACGGACACTCAAGAGGATTGTCTTCTGTTGTCAAAGTGAACCTTAATTAAACTAAGGAAATAATTTCTACACATGGCTGCGTCTATCACAATCGGCTCAGAGAATACTTAATTTTTTTTTTTTTTTTAATGAAATTTAGCTTAATGCTCAAGGATGATGTTATCAGAATACAATGCTGTTATTAGTGGCGAAACAAGATATTTGTATTAATAATTAGTGGAAAATGTACATATGGCTTGAATAAATTTTGCTTTGTAGCAAATTTGAAGTACATGTACATGTTATTAAAGTTTCATAAAAACCTAGTAATGTCAGGAGAATTTTTTGAGATTTCTTTTGCTTATATTGTTTCTCGTGGTTAGGTTTAAAGAATTTAAGAATTAAAATAAACTTTCGAGAGTTGCTTAAAATGCGCTGAGTATGGCATTTCAGCAATCACTTCTTCCTACCTTTTCAACCTTGCAGGTTGTAAACAAGAGTTCATCTCTAGAGGTTGCAAAGTAGATCAATAGACTGTAAATGTCGACAGACGCCAGCCCAGTGCCCTGACTAATTTAGTCTACACACCGCTGGAGCAGGTTTCCGCCAACGAAAAGGTCAACAGGTAGCGGGTGGCCGATGCTCTAATTGTATCAATGTCGTTGCAGATGATTGCATGTAAAAATAGCAATGACCTGGTGCATGCGGCGGTCGCAGATCACAACAACTGAAATCATTCAGCACGTGGATGAAAGGTGAGGTGGGAGGGGTTCTTACCATCATCGTCGTCAGCCCAGAAATAAGGGACTAACACCAAATGCCGTGGGTTACCATTGGACTCTCGTCCTCCAGTCGTTGGAGTGGAGGTTCCCCCCTCGTCATTTTTATAGTGGTGCAGAACATTATTCAATGAACAAAACAAAAGTCATTGCAGGTATTGCTGTAGGGTTGCAATGTGCAACTTAAAAAAACAAAAAAACACGCGAGAGCCCGCACTCACACACGCACTCACTCACGCACACGTTTCCTCACGCAAGCAATTTACACACGCACGTGTATCGCCACATGCAAACATCACAACACAGCATATGAAGCCATAGCCCTGGGCAACAGGAAGTAATTGCTTTTCTCTCTCTCTATGAAGATTTTTTTGTCTTGTCAAATAAGCTTGCCATACGAGAAATCAAGGTTGTGTTCACGTGTGTGTGTATGCGCGTGCGCTCGTGTTCGAACGCATGCATAGGCAAACAGCCACTACTTTAAACACTACTGCTGTTGCTGTTCCTTATTACATACAAAATCCAGCATTCTGTCAAGCAAGTGACACAACCCTGTTCAAATATTTCATCCTACTTTTTGTCATTCAATGTATTTATTATTTTAAGGCGATACTCAAACTGTTGGCAGTCAGGAAATGGTCTGAGAATCTCTAAACTGTATAAATTTCATACATCTCTAAAAGTCTTATATCTCTAAACTTACAAAATCACCAAACCTTTGAATTGTGTCGTTGTTGTTATGTTTCGGTATCTGCAGGTACGACTATGAATAGTTACCATGATAACGGTTATTCCCTCATTCCTATTGATGTGGGTTTTTTTTTCTTGCAAGCTCGCCCTGCATCACATACATTACAAAACCGCTTGCTCTCTCTTGCTTTTATGAAGCTTTTACAGGTGGCAGCACCCAATTAATTAATTTTTTTATTTGACATTCCTTTCCTCTTTCCTGCAATAAGTAATAAATTCACATTTTTACTTCACAGCACATTTTTGTACCTGCTGTAACTCACCTGTCTAGTCTGAGTGAATAAATAGTTACTAGAAGCGGCTGTGGGTTTTTTCACCTTGCGTAAATCTCTCCATTCCATCTTCATGCTATTGCATGTCCTGCTGATCAGTTATCTTACTCCCAGCCTTGCTTCCATGGCTTTGATTTGTCAACAGCTCGTTAAAGATTTCCGTTTTGAGGTGCTCACATTTCAGATCATTCCAAGATTAATGCCGGCGGCTGGGGCTACACAGGCTGGGAACTTTACCTTTGCCCTGTTGCCATACTGCCCCAGTCCACTTACCTTTTGCTCAAGTTCACACGATGGATTTTTCTTGTATTGCTCACTCTCTTACTTCTTAGCGAACTGCAAATTTTCGGTTTTTTTTTCTCTTTTTTATATCTGGAGATGTGTGGATTTTTTTTATCCATGCTGAATAGTTTCTGAGTTAAAGGTAAGACCTTCGTGAAAATGTTGTTTGTTATTAGTGAATTTCTTTGATTACATTATATTAGTCCTGATTGTTGCTGAAAGTGTGATTCATGAAGAAAAACAGAAATACGCCTCAGGTGTTGACATTATTTCCTTTACTCTCACCATTTTTGGTAACCTTTCTTTGTCATGTGTAAGTGCTACCTATAGTTCAAGGGTATAGAGATTTCCCTCGTCTTCACTTCTGATAGTGTGTAGCCCATTCCTCTTTGTTTGCGTATGTGTGTTGTGGGGGTAAGGGGTCGTCAGTGCGATTGCACACCTGTTATTTCCTTATAAGTTTGTTTTCAAAGAATTGTCTGAACCAAATCTCCTTCTTTAAAAATTTACAACAGAGCCATCGGAAAATTCCGGCATCGCGATTTGCGATGAATTACGTGACAAACCAGTGATCTCCCGGACTTACACCGCCATGTCAACCTTCCTTCGCTGCTGGTGGCCAAGCACCGAGCCTTAAAATTAAATCTTCTCTTTCCCATTGCCTTTCTTTGTCATATGTGTGACAAAAGATAATGACACATCAGACCACAATCATTGCTGTCACATAAGATGTTTTCCATCGAACCATTAGTCCAGGAACTCTTTTGGTATTCCTACCATGCAGCGAAATTCAAGAAGAAGAAGGAGGAGGAGAAGGAGGAAGAAACAGCCTTATTGAGCTATTACAGGGGGTGGTGGTGGTGGTAGAAAATCTGACTAAACTCAGGGGAGCTCACTCTCAAGTCCGCTGTGCGTGTGCAGGCAGTTCCGCCGGGGCCCAGGCGAGCCAAGGAGCTTGCGAGGCAACTCCCAGTGATTCATCATGACGTGCGAGCTTGCATGTGAACAGTAAATCTCACTGTGCTGGAGGCTTATCTGGCTGGCCGGTCTAAAGGACACCATGTCCTCCCATCACAGGGCGCTTGGGGGCGCTGCAGGAGCAGTGCAGTGGGCAGTTCGCGCATGCGCACGCCTGCGGGGCAGCGATGACAAACCACGGAGCAGAACTGAAGGTGGTTGTAATTTGTCGTTCTTTGTTTGTCTCGTCTGTCTTCTTGTATTTATCTGTTCTTTGAAATCATATCCTTCTTGCACATCTGATTCCCTGATCGTGTCTGTCTTTGACATTCATTTCATTGGAATTGTTCTTGTCTTCCTTTCTTGTCCATTTGCCTGTCTCTCTTCTTATTTCTTATCTGCCTTTTTTTCTTTGCTTCCCCTTTTGTCTTGTTAATAGCAGATAATAATAAATATAAAATGGGATAGGCTGGTGAACTAGCTTCAAGAGTAATCACACAAATAAGGATCCTTAGGGATCGATACACAGGTGCTGATGTACGTGTGGGTGGCCATGCGCTACCCAGCCTTGCTGACGTCTGTGCACTAAGTGGGACGAAGATGAAGGAGGCAAAGGTTTGGCGGGGAAGGGGAGGGAGACATAAGGTTAGGACAGAATACTGTCAGGCGAATGCTTTGCCTCCTCTTCTTCTTGGGGTGCGGGGAAGCGAGGGCAGGACGGGATCTACCCTTCGTCGCAGGAACGCCATCGTATTTTTTTATGACGTAAGCAAGCTTTGGGTGTGAGCTCTATAGCTCTGACCTCTGACCTATTGCCAACAGCTGCCACGGCAGACGCCTCCGCGCAAAGCTCCGATGGAGAAAGTCACTTACCGCTGGCCTCGAGATGGTCGTCTCGCACGCAGACGATGCGGCTAATCCATTTATGACTGCCAGGCAAATCTGGCATCGCCACCCGGACTGCTATCTGGATGGAGCACTCGTCAAAGCCTGTCATGATTCTTGAAGTCTCTCTTGCAATACTTTATTTTTTAAAGGAAAAAAATCCAATTTATATATATTTTTTTATCCTTCTTCTTCTTGTTATTATGGTGGTTGTTGTTGTTGTTGTTATTATTATTATTCTCTGGTAAAAATGTACACGAGCTTTATAATTTCATGTAATTTTTATGTAATTGAATTGTTATTCCTGGTTGAAGTGAATTCCAGCCTGCTCAGTTACGCAGTTGAATTCTTTCTCTCTGTCCTTTTCTCGTTCTTTAGTCGGTGTGGTGGAGAAATATTGTGTGGACTGGTTGTTCTGGGTTCAGATCTCGTCCAGGACACGCTGTTCTTTCTCTGTAAGATGGCACGTGTTTACAGGGCTGGCTTCTTTGTCGTGAGAGAAACTTAAATATTGGCTCGGTGCCAAACGAGTTCTATCCCCGCCCTCCAACACTCTTCCTCCCCTTCTCTCTCTCTGAAAGGATTGTCACTGTCTCTCTACCTCTCTCATAAATAAGCCAAGGGGTAGATGCGCTTGTCTCTCCTGCAGACATAAGACAGAATTATTCTACAGAAAAAGGCGAGTGGGGTGGGATGGGAACTAAGTGCTTTTCCAGCTAGCACGCCCCAAACAAATCGTAACGATATCCGGTTTGTTTACACAAACAACATTCTGGCTAACAGCATCGATGTGTCACATGACACACTTTACAGGTTTGTTGTTTGATTCTTAGCATGTGTTGTAGAAGATTACCAGAAAAGAGAGAAAAGTATTTAGCAAAAATTAACGAGTACTGTTGATAAAAGAAGAATCACTAACAAATTCCATTATATACCTCCCTCCTCCAAAATTAAGTTGAAAAAAAGACAAAAGAGTTAGGAACGCAAACCAAAAAAGTTAGAGATGCACAAGAAGAAAATTATCTATTTGCAATTTACCATTGTTAATTTATTTTATCAATAATTTTAATACCCTTAATGAGGCCTCAATTAAAATATAAAATCCACTCTCTGTTATTAAAATTTGCAATTTTCTCTTGACCAGATCTCACATTATCCAGGTTCTAGCAATTTATATCTATTAAGACAAGATGCTCTCTAGGTTCTTTGGGGTGTTTCCATATGCAACTGGACAAAATGCATTCAATATGAAAATAGACCTTTTGTCCTGATCGGAAAAGCTTGCCTCGTTAATAAGTATCGTATTTGACTCGTTAATAACTATCAACACCCTAGGTCACAAATATTGTAAAATGACAGACGCAATCATTGGTTTCCTTCCCAACCACACGTGCGACTGAGTCGATCAAATTGGAATTCTTCGATCTTTTGATCCGGTCACGCTCAAAACTGACACCACATATTATTTCTTAGTAATAACTTTAACTTTAGATTAACATATAAAGACAAGTACATAACATTATGATATCAGTAGAGTAAGCTTGATGACAAAGAAACATCACGCCTTTCTTGTCACCTTTACTGCTCTCTCTAGAAACACTTACACTCGGCACTCAGTCAATCAGACCCAGACGGATTAGTCCATTGATCTTTGATCCATATGAGAGATGTTTCTAGGTCCTATATTTCTGTACACAGTAAAACACATCTTTTTTTCTGTTATACCCTCTGCGACAAACTCCTAGATATCTTGCCCTCTCGTGATCCTCAAGTCCATACAGTGAAGGTTGGATTACCTCGGTTCAGCTCTCGTCTCGGGCACTCTGTTCTTTCTTTGCATATGGCATTTGTATATAGGACTTGCTGTCTTGCCATGATATAGCATTTGTTGCTGGATAGGGGTAAACCACAGATGATGTAATATTTCACATGTGTGCGACCCACAGCTATAGGCTTCTGGTGCTGAACGGAGATAAAGCAAACCCAGGGTGTACCGATGCATCTGTGCTTTATACCTACAGCCCCAACGGATCTGCTGTCATTGGTCTCTAAAAGCCTTCAAATCCAATCCGATATTGCTGGCCGTCTACTAAGTGTGATCACTTCTTCTGACACAAGTCTCGATGGAGAGGGCGATGCCTGTTGCGGTGAGATAAAGAGGAACTGTGGTCAGGATATGCCGAGTCAAGAGCATCATCTCCGCTGGGAACACGACCGCCCATAGCAATTCGGTTTTGACCCGCAAGGTCAATCTCATCCCAGCCAGCATGAAGTGCAGATACAATGGACACCTCCTTAACAGCCCGACATCCAGAAAGTTTTTTTTTCTTTTGCTTTTCTTTTTTCTGTCGCTAAAATTCAACTTCAAGCTGCGACCGCGAGCTACTCGAGTCACGTGATTCGGTGTCAACATTCTATCGTCTGGGGTGGAGATCTGTTCGTCAGTGTAGTGTCGGTGCCAATAGGTCCTCACTCTACAGGGTTCTTTACTAACGCCCTCTACTGATTCCAGAAGCTGATAATCTGGCTCTGGTGGTCTCATTTCAGATGGTTCTCGATACAGACCGTCTCGAAGGAAGGTATGGCAGGGCGTGCAGGGCTTCCAAATCAAACACTGTCTCGCCATGATGTCAACATCCTTAAAGCTGAAATATTTTTAATGCTTGGGGAATATTTTGAGCCTACTCTACCTGTCTAGACAGTATCTATGGCACGTGGGGAATATCTTGAGCTAACTCCCTCTAGACAGTATCTACGGTATTTAGGGAATTGTTTTCAGAATGTCTTGAGAGAGGTTCTGTTAAGAAAGCTTGATGAGGGTCGTGTCTTTGGATGTGATAAGTGACAATAGTCCATACGTTTGATGATGTCTCTACTTGTGGCAACCAAAGACAAGACTGACTATCTGGACACGCCCACCACATCGAGTGCCAAAACTGTGACTAAACTTTTACTGGGGAAAAGGAGAGAAAACTGAAACTAGGACTAAGAAAATGAAAGCGAGTCCTCTCCGGCAAGGGGGTATTTATGAAACAGTGGACATGTTTTACTCCTGGATGATGTCACCATCTTAGTCCACTGGACTCTGGTTTCGGAAAGGATCGAAGGAAACGATTGAAATCGCGGGCGTAAAACTTTCCCTCAATAGAGACCGAGGGTGACACTAACTGCCGACATTCTGCAACATGCATTCAGTCGCATGCCCTGGTGTCATCTCAGGGTCGCATGCACTAAACACACCAGTCATTTCAAGGTTTGAATCCTAAGAAGCGCGTGGACATACATTAAAACTTCAACGAATATTGCATTTTTAAGATTTGATTTTCTTTTTGGTAAAGTTTGTTGGTAGTTGTCATTCAAAAACATTACAAAACTTTTGTCTGTGTATGTACAATTCAAAAAAGAAATGAATTGCATCTTTGCACAGTTACTGTGGGTTCAAATGTAAATTTAAAATGTTTGTTTTTAAACTGCAGACAGTGAACACTGAAGATATCCGAGCAAAACTTGATTATGCTTCTATGTTGGAGATTGAACCAACAAGTGACTTTCTAAGATTAATGGCGGATAAAAACCCACTGGCACTCCCTCTGGCAGTCAGAAATCTCTCAGACACTTTGTATTCACTGTCGAGGTATGAAAGGTTTCAAAGGGCGAGTGGTGAGCCGGGTGCAGACAGCGCACGTTCATTCTATCACGCTTCAGGACATCTACGAAAATTGCTATTTTTGAAGAGACAGAAGCAGAGAAGAGTGTAAATGAAACAGTTCAAAGGTTCAAGTTCAAGTAAGGTTCCATTATTAATCACTTGGTAAAACTTAGTGCTAGACAGTGTGTTTCTGGGTGAATACCTCTTTTTCTTTCCAATATTCATCCACACAGGCACCACGTCTACAAACAACACGATGTTTAGAAAGGATCCAAAACACAGAGGTCAGCACTGTCCATGGATACATTTACGTTGTCAAAGATTCAACCAATGGGAGGACTTGGATCATATAATAATTATTCGTATCTTTGTACAAACATGACGTCACGAGTTTGACTTCTTTCTTGTATGATAATGGTGAGTGGAAGTTAGCGGTTGTCCGACGATGTTCTACTTACAGCTATATTCATATGTATACAAGATAAGACTTACATATCAAGGTAACCGTATTAGTAACATTCCTCAGTGCTTAAAACGAGTGTTGAAAACATATTTTCACCAAGTCGAAGCACAAGCCAGCTGCAGGATGGAGTCGGCCATAATCGCGCCTCTGACGTCATGCAGCTGTGGAGGAGCTGGCGAGGATGCCCCGGAAGATGGCTAAACACAATCGATTCCTTGTCAGGCTCCTGTCAGAAGAAAAAGAGATAGCGTCCCTCCATTTGACTCGATCGTGACTCGGTGTCAAGATGGCACCCCGCTTTTCTCCTACCCGAGCAACGAAATCAACCCCCTTTCTCACAAAAAAAAAGTTTCTATACAATCTTGATGCTAGATGAAGCAAAGTGAATTCCTCCAGCGTTTTTTTTTTTTTTTTATTTTGCTGTTTTTGTATCATTCGAGAGATGTTGCTTGTTACACAAAAGAGGAAGGAGGATTCAGCTGTGGGGGAGTTAGGAGAGAAAACTTGTGAAACTGAAATATATAAAAATACATGCGTGAGTCAACAACCCTATTCTCTAAGGTTAAACTGGATTGTGCGTATTGACAACAGTAAGGAGGAGGTAAACAAAAAGAGCAATAAGATTGAGAGAAGGACGTCGTCATCATTAAAGTTTGTCATTTTCGTTGTGGTTTCTTCATCATCGTCGCTGTCTCTCCCATCATTGTTGTCCTCATCGTTGTTACACCATCATCGTCGTCATCATCCATGAATCAGGTACGGAAACGACTGGTCAGGATGGTAAAAGAGTTTCTCCAATTCTGATAAAATGAAATACGATTTAAAGAAATTGTTTTTTGCGACTTGGCATATAAGCTTGATCAACAAAGTAATAAATTTCAACTCCTGCAGTTACGGGTAGATTTTGTCCTCAGGGTACCAGCAGCCCATAAAACAGAATTAAAGCGAACGAGAAAGACTTCCAGGTCTGAGTTTCGCTGAAAACAGTTTGATGGCGAGAAATAAACCATGCTTCTGTGGCTTTTACAGGCGCTGAAGTAAGCAGAGAGACCTCTCAGTTGCAGTGCAGGTAAAACAACTCTTTTAATTGCTTATTCATGAGTGAAAAAATAGAAGGAGGCGCTATGCTTGGTGATTCACTGAAGTGAAGTCGTCCTCCAGAGACAGCTTGAATTATTCACCCTCATAGATCAATTACAGCATGAGTGAAAAATTCCTTAAAAACACAAACCAGCAAACGCACCTACTAATGCATAATACATCAGAACACACACACACCGTCTACCCATGCACACACATGTACCCGGCAATGTACCGGCCAAGGAAGGGATGCTCTTTGAACTCTTCGTGAATCTTTATTGGATCCCTTAATTAAGAGTATCAGTTGAAAGAATCAGACCGTTGAGGCGCTAAGTTTTGCTGCAGGCAACAGCTATCAGCTGCTAATGGACTGGTTGCTGACTCCTCTGATGCTAAATAGAGTAGTGAGTGGCTGCCGCAGGGCGCCACCTAGCGTCTACCCGCCTACAGCTGACCTCAGTCACGTGCCCACCACCCGGCAGGTGGAAAACTCAATAGCTTCGTAAAATTTGATTTCAGTTTTTTTAAAAAAAAAGAAAAAAAAAAAGAAATGACAACACAGACATCAAGGGTATCAGTGTCAGCGAGGGGTAGGTGTTCACTCAGCTGTGGGAAAATACTTTCCTGACTGAACACTGAACTTTTCTTGAATTTCTTTTCTTTATGCACGTGTATGCAGAAATATCTTAAAGTTTCCAACAAAAAGTTGTGTGCAACGATATATAGTTTGCACGATGATGATGATGACCAATGTCTGTTGAGAGATTTCTTCGTACGTCGAGTGCTTGACCTTTATGACCTCGCTTGAAATGGCTTACCGCGTGGAAAGCGAATAAGAGCTTCCATCAACTGAAAACACTGCGGTTGATCATGATTAGAGAAGACATTTACCTTGGATAACTTTCTTTACTACAGCACCAGGCACTGCAATGGCAACAATTTCAATGCTTCTTCCTGCAATGAAAGTTTATGTTCTAGAAGAATGCGCAACGGAGGACCTGTCTGTGTCCAGGATACGTTAACAAACTCGAACACACATACATTCGCACGCCTGCAGAAAATTAAATAGATGTAAGCATGCAGAGACACATACTATATTCACACACATATATTTTCACTTAACATCTTCGATAGGTTGGTGGAATATTCCAAGATAGCCAAAATGACGCCTACAAATTCTCTATTAAATGATAACAAAATCCAATTTTAGCAAAGACTAATTGATATGCACGTGAAGAAGAGTCAAGTTCCCAGGTATATTTCTGTTCTAAAAAAAGAATTCATCAAATTCTAACTAAAGAAACCCAAACATGTAGGAGGAAACCGGAGTACCCGGAGAAAACCCACGCAGACATGGGTAAATCCACAGATTGGGGGACCTGCCCGATATCGACTTTTTTTTTTTTTTCTCATCAGTGTTATAACGAAACGGCGATAAGCGAAGACTTTCATCCACAATATTAGTTATATCAACCAAAAATCCAAGCTCTACAAGATACAAGCATCCAAATGAATTCCTGTATTTATCTTACTACAGGGGCGCAAGTGTATGTTTGCTCGCCCCCAAACATGCCTAAGTGTCCGTCTTTCTTTCTCTCTCTCTTGTGTTGCGAAACAATTTTAGACAAACACTAATCGTGTGCGTCAGATGCGCTGGGGGTCAGGGCACGCAAACCCACGTACCTGGCACGTAGCAGCCCCTCCCACGTGATGACGTCAGCTGGTTGTCCGGTCGACTTCCCACACACGTCAACAAGGGGAAGCCGTAGCTCGTGCTGCTCGCAACTCACATCTGTCATCCTCCGCACCACAGAAAGTGCAGTAGAGCCTCCAACACTTACTCCGCGTGTAAAATCCTTGTCACTGGAACCTACGCCAACTCCAAAGGTCACTAGTTAGCGCCGACGACTTCCAGGGTGTTAATTGTTTGTTAATTGTTTGTTAATTGTTTTCTGCAAGTGGACTTGAAGACAACTAGAAAAAGGTCAACTAAAGTTCACGGCGAGCTTGTATCTGTCAAAGACGAGCAGAGGGTGAAAATCTACTAATCCATAAAGCTAAACCAGGGGTGAAAGAAGAGGGGTAATGGTTTAATGTGTTGAATTTTCGAATGGAAGATGGAGAACCAAAGGAATTAACTAATGATGGAGGGATTCAAGGAGGAATAACAGTCAAAGAGAAGACATTCTCCATAACTACCAGAAGAAGACAGAGAATATGAATGGGATGCCAAAATCTATATATGGGACTAACGAAAAACTTTTAAAAATTCTTCAAACAACTTCGCAATTATTGATCTTACACGGACAAATAGTCTGACTCTTGCTGAAAGGTCAGGAGGTTATGTATCAAGGAAATCGAATGGGTTTATTTTTTTAGATATTTGAAAGACCAAACAAGGACAGCCATGAATCTTGGATGTTATATTAATGTTTCGTGGTAACAGAAATAGAAATTATATTGATCCTCTGGGTGCCTTTCTCTCAGTAAAGTACTAAAGGTATTGATTTCTGTCCTGGTCATCCACCAAACTATTTTGTTTAGCAAGCACCATCCTCGTGCCCTCAGTTTTGTCCATGGTTTTGCCTCGTCTCAATGCCTCGGTGGTCCTCGTGAGCTTTTGCCCACTTCCGATTGGAGGCTAGGAATGTTGACCTTCTGGCGTGTAATGGCACTTTTATGGCACTCTAGTGTCAACATTGCAGCTGAGAGACAGGAAACTTTGTTTGAACTGATGATAAGTAACTGTGACCGTGTCGCTATGGCAACTGTGGGGGAGCCAGATTAGGCGGATGCTGGTCGTAACTCATTTTCAGATGTGAATTTTGGAGTCAGACGAGTGATCAGAATAAAATATTCTAGCCTCAGTTTGTTATGTTTTAGCATCTTGTATTAAAAACTATGGCTAAATCAGTTGAACTTTTGTGAAATAATTATTATACTGCTCAACAAAATCTGCTTCAAATTGCTCAACTTGTTTTCAAAGATTATCAATAGCATTTTAAAAGAATTTTTACTTCTAGTATTTCTTAAAGTTTTATAAATCCAAAGTACATTTCCAGTGCTACACTTTTGAATTCTAGAAGAATTATCTTCAGATGTCCATCATTCCGAGCGTAGGGTCCTTTGCAAGTCCCACAAGAAATATTAACTTCCCCAATTCTAGTATTTCTATGTATTTTTTTCAATGTAGGATCACGTGTCACATCTGCCACAAGTCATTTGTTGTTTTGTCTTGTTTCGTGACGAGGTATCCTCCATTCATGATGGACAAAAATACTTTTATCAATCAACCGACCGAAGCAGACTTATAAGATTCCTTGAGTGTCACAATCCTGTTATTTTTTTTTAATCCTCCAGATGGGAAAGGAATGGGAAACGGAAAAGGTTGGCGGATGGCGGATGGCGAGTGACTTGCGCGGGAGTGTGTGGGTGAGAACCTTTAATAGATGCCGCTTTTTCTTTGATGTAGCTTAATTGATTTCTGAATTATAAATTTTATTTCTTTGATGATTCTTTGAGGTATCCTTAAGAGGCTCAACTAGTATGAATTGGAAAAGTTAAGGATGAGGTCAAGAAGGATTTTTTGTTTGTTTGCTGTTTTTGTTTATGATCAGGTCAGAGAATCTGCCTGCTATCTTCGTTCTAATGGATTTAAATTCCTGACCAAACTTGATAGAAGAGTGTAATCTATTCACTTGAAAATATGATTCTCAGTCACCAAATCCTAAAGTTTCTTTGAGCCTGTAAGCTGCTTATCTTACTTTCTTTTGATGTCTTTTATTTTTTTTTTTTCAATTTGTATCTTCAGGCTTCACGAAGTGGAATTTAAACAAATAAGACTGTAATACTAAAATTTTCTTTTAAGGGCGACATTTCGATTTTAACGTACCGCAATTTATTTCTTTAAAAAGTATGTTCATCATTGTGGAATAATTTTGGATTTACACACTTTTATACACTTCAGTTAATACATTTTACTAATTATGTCCATAAATAGCTCAGTGTATGGCTTTCACAGTAAATCACACAAGTCAACACTCCTACTTATTATTCTCGTTTTCTAAATTGTACCTATTTTTTACAATTAAAAACAAATACAGATCGTATATTTATTCCATTCGCATAAATATATTTAATATTTTGCTAAAAAGATGATTACGTTTTGTCAGTTAATATCTTTGTGCATGACAAATAAATCCTGGAACATTGCATCCATCTCTCAGGTCCGAAACCTTATTTGGCAAAAATTCCTCCTACTACTTTCCTTCAATGCCATTGCTGGCTATACATAGATATATTTCTTTCCTCCCCCACTATTCTTTCTCTACTTCTCGCTTTTTCGTGTTTTGACATTTTTTTCCCTGCCTCACTTTTTCTGGCTTGCCCCTGTTCTAACCGGAAGTGGTGTCCGAATGGAAGCTAACCATCACGATGCCGTCTGCGTGGCACAGCCGCTGACCCCGTCTGACCTTCCGCAGTTCCGCACCCTGTGATTCTCTCCCTCCATCCAATGGTCCAGGAGGCAGCATCGGGTGTTGTGAGGCCGGTGTCTTGTATTAGCTGTCATTACTGCTGCCATGCCGCCACATTTCCTTGCGCAGAAATCAATTTGGCCGACAGTTGGCTACACACCCATGACGACAAGCCTCCATCCTGCCAGATAAGATGGCCTGAAGAACGGAACGAGGCGCAGAAAATTCTGATCGTAAGCAATGATTGTAGCCTCTACTCACCCTAATAGACTCGGCGAGCCTGCAGATGTGACCGCTTTGCCGAGACAGAGCTTCAGTGTCAATGTAATGTAGCTTGTTACAAATGTCACCCAAGTAACAGAATGTAGAAATGTTTCATTTATATTGATAACATAAAAATATAATGTTTACGGCGAGCATTTCATGATTATGATATGGGTGGTTTCTAAATAAATCAGTAAGTAAATAATTTTTGTAAAAGAAAGCTATTGAAATTTTATTTTTGCCTGCAGAATCGAAAAGAGGAAAAATTATGAAGTAACAAATATATATTTATAGTCCATTTCATAAATTATCAGAGATAGGTCTGTCACAGACCCACACACACACACACACAAAGAGTATGATGGATCTGTGGTGTGTGTATGCGTGTGTGCGTGCGTGTGTGTGTTCAGCCATCTTAAACACTTTTTTATAGTTACCTAGCCTTTGCCCTGTTGCTATATTCGCCCCAAAAATAACCAATGGCAGAACTATTGATCTCACATTTTTATCTCACATTATGGCCGCGCGGCGGAGGAGAAACTATTTTTGTCGTTTATAACAAAAAGCTAAACACGTCTCTACTCCATGAATGTGCCAATCCCCGCCCGCAACACCATTCATTTCCAGGCGGACAGGGGGAGAAATGAAATGCACACTGATCCTCAATCATCGTGTTATTAATTAATAAGCCACATTTAGTGATCTTACCGTGCATTGGGAACCATAAAAGAATTATTTTCGGACCAAGCCACTAGTCATCTGAAAAAACTAAATTTCATAAGTTCTCTAGAGGTCATGGTCTTCAATACTTGTGTTCTGTCATTAGAAATGAAAAAGATTATAAAAAAATTATTGATTTCTTACTCAATCAAAAATAATAAAAGCTAATTTAACTTTTGAGTTCAGTCAACAACAACAACAAAATGGCGGATGCTACTTTGATGTTGTCAATGCCACTCTGAAGATTTCTTTTTAAAAGTAATTAAAATCAGGCGAGAGTTTGGTAACTAGGCAATGCACTCCAATGAGACAAGCGATCGAACTCGGGTGGTGCCGAGTCGTGACGCAAGGGGGCGCTGCAACCTGACCCGGTGGCGCCACGCTGAATCACGGAGAGTCGCCCACCAGGTTTCACGAGACCATTTCTTCACGCAGAGAATGCCAGACACTTATCGGCAGCTAGGAAACGGGGATACCAGACTCACCAGGTTTTTTTTTCCTCTTCTCCTTTGATTCATTTGATGCTTCGGTGTACAATTTCCGCCTTTATTTGTCTCGGCTGGCAGCCCGCCCTCTGAGGAGAGGAGCTGGTAGTCCTTCCTGACCACTTCTTCCGGTTGTGGGCATGCGCGTGCGGGTAGAGTGCGATTAATTAAAGACAGACTCCGTAGAAAATTGTATAATTCATGATAATAAATTTATAGCATCCTAAATATGAGATACTATTTTATTTACAGCATCAAACATTATGTTCGTCTTGAACTTGGCAGAGAGTATGTCAAGAAATTTTTTTAAAGGATAAAAGGATATTTTAAAAAAAACTTACCTGTTGATTGCAATGCCAAAAGAAAGAAGTTTTGAAGACGATGCCGAAACTCTGAAAAAGCCAAAACGAAAAAAAAGAGAGAAAAACGGGGAATGTTTGTGGTTCTTATTGCCATTATGTGTGAATCACTGTTTGATAAATATGTATGACAGTGTAATGTAAGCGGTCTGCCAGTTAGGCACGACTCCAGCAGGCAACTCATCGATTTCCTCTTCTTTCTTCAAACTAACAAGTGATCTTCGGCCAATCAATCCTCGCAGAAAGAAGGGGAGGTCACACCGTGTGTCAGTCCGTGTGCTGCTGATGATACCACACAATCCTTCAAGATGAGGACTGACCCCTCCTTTTTCTTGTCTGTGTTTATGTTTACTTTTGCATGTAAGTATTATGTTTGTATGCAACCTCTTTGTGTGTGTGTGTTCGTGTGTATCTATGTGTGGGCCTGTGTGGGATGAAGGTGTGTGTGTGTGTGTGCACGTGCTGTACGTGGGTGGGCGAGGTTGTTGATTGTTTGTGGCCAAGTCACAGCCACAGACCTGTCATCAAGAGATAAGAGTGTAAAAATAACAGCGGCTCACGAGGTGGAAGCCCACGTGACTAGAAATCTCTTTTTTAGGAATTAACGCTCCTCAACAACTGTCATGGCACGTGTCCTTTCTTCCGGCTCACATCTGTTTATGTCTGTCTGCCAACAAAACATTCGCCATCTTTAAGTGTGGCTAGTATTTGTCCTGGCTTTTTTGTTTGTTTTTTAAACAAAAATCTACTTTTTTCAGATATTTTCCGCATACGTCAGCAAATGCTTCATCAACAGATGTGTAAAAAGCTTCTCATCCCACTGAGTGAAAATGATTACAAACAATTACAAACATCTTAATCATTTTTCCGTCAATACAGGATGAATTAAAATCATAAGATGAAAACTAATTTTAAAACAAACTTGTTCTAAAGAATAACAATAAAAAGGAGACTTGGCACATTTTCTGACCATAAATGCTTACAATATTAATATTTTTGATTGTAATATACTTGCTAATATCTATTTGAAAAATGCGTGTGACAGCTCACCTTAACAAACCTGTTTCCTTGTAAATATTTCATCTCGGGAATAAAGTGGCTGTAATGCCATTAAAACCTTCATAAATAAAGTGGTAAACTTACTACTGAAAATATAGTATATTTGTCTTCATTTTGTTTTTGAGTATTTGATTTGTATTTTATCCCAAGGGATTTTAAATTTAATATTTTTGCTCAATGAAGACAGCACCATTGCCAATCTTACACCTTAGATAGTACGTATCTATTCACATCTGCTTCTCAGAAAATATATATACTTCTAGTCATATTTTTCTTTTTTGTCTTTCTCTCTATTCTAATTTCTTTGTTTTATTTATTTTCACAATATTTTATTTTTCTTCTCTCTTTCTGATTCTTCTTTCGTTTATTTTTTTTTTTTCTTTTTCTTTCATTCTAACTCTCTGATCCCTACAACTTTCTTCTCCAAGATCCTTTTGCTTATCTTCTCGCCATTGTTTTTCTTTTTTTGTGTGTGTGTGGACATTTTTTTGTTTTTTGTTGTTTTTCGGACTCCAGTGAAACTGTGCGCTTCATTTCGCCTGATATGATTGTTGGAAAGAGATATTGAACAAGAAAACACTTCAGCTTCTGTCTGCTGTTTGCTCTGAAAATCAGCCAACAGCAAGATAATCGTAACGGGCTTTTAGAGTAATTACCTCGCATTTTCCTTGTCACGTGCGTGCACACGTGACTCGCTGACGTCGAGGCTGGCGGCTCACCGGAGCTTGTAACATCGGAGGTAATAGAATTAGGAAATGCATTGACATGTTTATTTCTCTGTTTCGTGGCCACGTCTTCTATTACCGATTCTGTCTTGGACTTCCTTTCTCCGTGGAAACCTGAAGGGAGCACAAACATCACATTTACATAGTCGTGTGTCATTTTGCCCGCCAGCCTCTCGTGTCTTGTGAGCCCTCGTGTTTCAAGTTTCTGTTCTGAAGTAGGCTTTATCTGCTGTTTGATGTTATTATGACATTTTCTTTCTTTTTTTCTATTTTGTTGAAAAACTAGATTGTGGGCGAGTTCTAAACATTTGTTACCAGTGTTTTCCTCGGTTCATGCCAACTTCAATGTTCCTACTCTCTTCTTTCTGACATTCTATCATTTAATTTGTAAATATCCTGATTATCAGTCACGATGTGTTTTAACAAGACAGACTACCCGATGCTGGTGCTGCTAGAACTAAAAAAGAAACAAAATCAACATCAGTGATATTTTCAGCCAAAAATCGAATCTTTCAAGGTGTTGGGTGTTTTATTTTGTTTTAAAAATAAGGAATTGTTTGTAGAGTTTACATTCATCATGAAAAGGAAGAGAAATGACATTATTTAGAGTGACGAAGTGATGCTCTATGTCCCAGCTGACAACAGCAGCCCAGGCTGAGATAATCTGTTGGCTTGAAGAATGAGTCACATTCAAGCACCACACTCCTGGAATCTCTCTGGTTTCCCTGCATCGTGTTTGTCTGTTTTATTCTCAGAACACGCCGTCCAGATAAAAACAGATGGAAAGCTGCGGTTCCGTTCTTGAGAGAGTACAGACCGGGAATTGGAGGCACAGGTGGACCCATTTTTTTTTATAAATCATCTCCAGATAGCTGCTGTGATTGGACAGAGCGTGGGAGGGAGATAAATAAGAAATTTATTTTTAAATCTGCGAGTCACTGTAACACTAGGCAACGAAAAGGAACTGTTGGTACTTGCAGATGCTCATGGTACCTGTGTGTTTACTCAGTTGCTCTGGTGTTCATGAAAGGATTTTCTAGAGTGTCAGTTTGTTTACCCTTCGACTCTATGATCCATCGCGGTATCCGCCCATATACACATACATATCTATATACATGCACACCTACATGTATTTATATATACATATATAAACTCATGCAGATAACTTTTAAGTCATTCTCAGCCATCATTTCTTTTTGGTCCACGGTTTTTTTTCAAATTGTTGGAAAATATATGTTTGAAAGGAAGACTCTGCACCAAAGAGCATCAGATCCCTTGCTTCTCATATAAGTACGGGGGGTTAGGGGGAAGAACCACTAATAGAAACTGATGATGAACTGCTCATGAGATTCAGGAGGGGGAGGAGGGCAAAGTAAGATGTTGCACCGGATGTTACATCCAGACAGAATCTCCTAGCCACGTTTTGTGGGTGATTATCTGAGAGGAGCACATCAATGTCGTTGAGTCAGTGCGGCCTTCATCATCATGCTGGACGGTCGAGGAGTCAACCTGATGCCAATAAAGTGTTTCTCCTTCTTGTGTTCCCGTCATTCCCTCTGCACGTGACTATGCATAATATACTTGTGTGTGGAGGGGGGAGGACACGCGCGTCAGCTTAAAAGAGAGAATGTCAAAGAGCTTCTATGTGTGGTTGCAACATAAAGGTCCGTGAGATCTTTGTAGATGAGTGTACCATGAGGTGGTCTGTGAAATATTCGCCACTTGCGCAGTTGACACAAAGTAGAAACTCAGGGTAGACTGCTGTCCTTCTTGTTGTTGTTGTTGTTGTTGTATTATTTGCATTTCCGATGATTAAATGCCCTGAAGTAGGACGAAAACTGTGGCTGCAACAGAGAACTTCATGATAACAGCAAACTAGAAAGTATAACAACGATACCAAGCTGGGAGAAAAACAGTGATGAAGAATGTTGGAGCTTCAAACATCGATTTCAAACTGACAGTGGGAGGAAAAAGCTGTACAATTGAGCAAATTAACTAAGTATTCTTATAGCAGGAACAAATCCTTGCACAGGCAACATAGTAACGTGCAAAGGAATGTAGTGTCCACAGGCTTTAAAAAAAATATATATCGTTCCACACTCTAAATTACTCAAGAAACAAGAAATACTACTTTATTGCGAAAGTTTAACCCTGAATACAGTTATATATATATAATTTCTATTGATCACTTGTGATGTTTTACCTGCTCACAGCTCTCCTTGCCAGGGGCGTGAGATACAAACAGTCGCAGTACAAACACAAACAGAGAAATGCGAATCAATGTTGGAGTCTGGACAAGCTTCTCCACCATCGCCAGGCCCAGGGCCCTCCATTCACACAAAAATCTTGTCACGGTCGGCGTGGGTGGAACGGAGTGGGCCGGCTGCCAGCGATTCCTCCGCGGTGCTTAGACTTCGGGTAAAGAGTGCAGGAGAAGGTTTGGGGTCTGAGATTGCTCGTTACACGTCATGGCGGAATTAATGTCAGTTCGTTTGCATCAGTCATCCGGGGGAAGCAACTCTCAGTGCAGCCCCTTCATCACGTCACAAGGGGACTAACAACCTGGACTGGGTTGCATGAAAGTTCATACTTTCTCTTTGTATGTAAAAGGGTTCGTAAACTGCACGAGGGGTCAATCGATCCTTTTGGCTGCGTTTACGTATCGACTGAAAAAAACATTTATTTAACTTAATGGAGAATGAACGCAAGTTGTTTACTTTGTTGGATACCGTGAAACGTATTCTTTCAACCATGCTTGATGTTATGCACTTTAAGCCACAATTAGTTTATGCTCTATTAAGCTCGAGAATGTTATATACAACCATAACAATCTCGAAAGCTCGCCAACACACTTTCAAACTGCACTGCTTACATGAAAACATGGACAACAAACAACATTCTTGAGTTAGTGATGACAGAACTGAGGCTCAACTCTTTTCTGGATTTTGCTTTGGTATTATAGGTCAAGGTGGATTTCAATGACATTTCGTTCCCCACCGATGCTACATACCTTGGCATCTTCATGGATTCTACACTGTGGTTATAATGGCCTGCCACCAAAGTCGGAAGATGCTGCTAAAGTCCTTGTCACCTCCTGTACTTTGTCTGGATTAGAACCCCGCAATGCACTATTAGCTGGTTGTCATGAAGACATTCATCCTCTTCAGAGAGTTCAATACCCTGCTGCCTGCCTTATTTTTAGGGGACATCACCGTCAGTCTTCCTCTCCTTTCATGACCAGGCAGCTGAATGTGTGTCTCTGAGCACATCAAATACAAGATTGGTTGCATTTGCTGAATGATATTGGCAAAGGTCCTAGCTACCTTCCTTGTCTGGTCTTTCGCTCTCTCCCCCCTCCTACTCGATCCCTCCGTTCTTTTAATAAAAGCTGTCCTGTGACTCTAGTTCTTAATTCTCACAGATTCTGTTCGTCTTGTTGCAATGGGCCTATGCTCTGGAGTTCCTTGTCCTACAATATTAGACACTTATATTTTCTCTAAACCTTCAAATCTGGCTTTAAAGTATACCAGTTTCAAAAGTACTACTTGTAAATGAGGTAGTCTGTTATCGTTTTGTTTGAAAGAGTATGCAATGGCTTTCATGCCTGGAAATTTGGTTGTCTAGTTAATAAGCTCCCTATAAATACTTTATTGTTGTTACAGTTATTATCTAAATGTACACATACAATTCAGGATGTAAAAAGACATGAGAAATTGTAAGTACGGTCAAAGACCACTACTACAATCTTAGCAAAGACCACCTCTACAACCCTAAGCATCTAGAACCAGAAGTGCAAGTGCCCCCTTCCGAAGCCATTCTACGAAGAGCTGACATTTTTGTTTGTTTTCTATCGAGCTTTTTACTCCACAGACACGCAACTTAAAACTAAATAATCTGGATGGTTGAAAGGACGGGTTTCCATTTGAGTAACAGCTTACTGTTACATGTAAGCAAAGCACATGGGGTCCTGTATGGAGGTCTAGTTGGATATGACCCACTCCAGTGTTTAAAAAGACAAACGTTTACATTTTAAACAATGGAAGCCATTTTGACATGCAGACATACCCAGAAGAATGAGCGAGCGGATTGATAAACTGTTATTGCTCTCCTGGCCTTCCAACTCTCGCAATGGCTGCTGAGATGCACTCACGCATAAGTGTACCTATGTAAATACGTGTTTACACATACACATATTGCATATGGGGATCCTAGTGGGTAGGTTAGCGACTTTCAAACCATTGTAAATAAGCATGCTTCCCCACTTGATCCAGCTGTGACTCCTTAGAGAGTTGAGAAAGGTACTACAGTGAGAAAGAGAAGGAGAGAGGAACGATTAGCACTGCTCTCACAAAAAGCTAACCCCGAGACAAGTGAGGACTCCAGCATCTCATTACCCTACGACCGTCAGGTTATGAGATCATCTTACCAAATGTTTATGTACATACATGCAAATTTACGGCAATTTGTATATTTATTTTTTATGTAGCATAATGTTCCAATTTTTTTGAAGAAATAAACAGTTCTGTGACCTACAAAAATAAACTTTGCGGGAAAGGTTGACCAAGGTGTTCTGCTTGCTCCGAGGCAAACTACTGTTTAAAAACACCAGACGCTCTCAAGTGCGATGTAACCCAATCAGTCAGACCTCACAATACCAGGTCGCCTTCTGTGGGTCCAATCCAGTCTTCATGTCCGTCGGAGAAACGCCGTCTTGTCATCGCCTTTGTCCGCCCTAACCCAGAGGTCTGCCTACACTCCTGTCTCGGATGTGGAGCTGAGAGCCCTCTATCACGATGTTGTCATGGCGTGCATCCTGCTGGTTCGTGTGTCTGTCCTCTGATGAGATCGTCGTCGATCGAATGATCTCCTGCCTGTCCAGCTGGATGCTAACTCAGTTAGGCCAACCGGCAGGGTAGATCTTTAAATGTATTCATGGATACCCCAATCACTACAACAACCCATAAATTAGGAATGGGACATATTGATGAAGTTAAGGTAAGTCAAGAGCAACTGTCTTGTCTCAATAGTTATAAAGCTGAGTCCAAACTAAACAGTGTTGTTTTTCCTGTTGCTAGTCATGGCAGAAGAATTACCTGGGGTAAAGTATTATAAAGCAATTTCATCGGGGGTCTGGACAGTGCATAGTGACTACAAAACATGATTTCCTTAATTTTCCCATTATATCCCTGGGCAAGGACTAATCCTCTCTTCACGAACACGACTGTACAGGAGGCCCCTTCCCAAAACATTTTCCTATGTAAAGTAAATACGGCATAGATTTTGATTTATTTAGTAGCTTGATTGAGTTCGAAAAGAGTGAACATTATTTTCTCGAGACATAACAAATTCAGTGTAAAAATATAATGGCAAAGAACACTAGTTTTAGATATTAAATTTATAATCAGAGATTAGCAGACGTAAAAAAAAATAATGTCTTAGTAGACAAGGCGTTCTTTGGAGGTTTTGTGTCGATATTTTCATTTCCTAATCAAAAATGTTTTTTTTTATTTTTCGTTTAATATTTGTTCAAAAGCCAAACTAGAAAAAAGTTTATTTCTCGCAGATTCTTGCTTGCTATTTCCTTTTTTTTTCTCGTTAGAGTGACAGGTGTGCCAGATTCACACCACATGGGCAATCTCATTCTTTTAAAAAATACCTGCTGGTGAATAAGGTAGCAATACCTACTCAATGTTTAATGAATCGTGAATTAGTTTGTCTCGAGGGTAAATTTCCCCTGATAATTCCCTACACTAGTTAATTCCATATATAGGGGAATTGCTGATGTCCACAGTGAGCAGAAATCGTGGGTGGGAGAGTTATCAAAGAAGGCAGAAGAAAGATGTGAGCCTTGCATTAGACACAGGGAACCAGTAAAAGTTCGCTGCTCCTGAAGCCACAGTGTTAATACCCTTCATACTTACCTGCTACTGATATATTACTCCCCATAAAAAATAACTACGAACCCTGTGTTGAAAATGATGAATAACCTAGCCCTTAACGCTTCGTAAAGTATGGGTGCCAACAGTTTAAATCATTCACTTGGCACATTCAGCCACCTTTCAATGATGAGTCGGCAGGCTTGAAAGGAGCTGATCAAATGCCAACATAAACTATTCCTAATGCCTGAAAGCTCTCGATGTTTTCGGAATCCACCATGTTTTTTGTGGATGCGCTTCTCATTAGGCGTAAACGGAGTTGAAGTGATCTAGCTGATGTTTTTATTTCGAACTCTTTAAAAATAAAACTTCATGATTCCAACATCAGGAGCCCCTTTCCCCATCACTCCGACTCCCTCGCCCGACATGCCACTCATCGTCTCAAAGTCACGTTAATGAGTGAAAAATGTTTTTCTGTCTTGAACGGTGTCATAAACTGCCACCAGCATCAACTACTACGACTGACCACAGACTCCAAAGAGAGGTTCGGTAGAGAGGGGGGGAATGGTGGTAGCAGATGGAGAAATTTGGTGTACATGACAACAGTTGGGAATGGGGGAGAAGAGACAACAGAAGGAATGAAAATAGATGAATAAAGACCCACGGTGAGTTCAGGAAAGACGGTGCACAGACAGGAAAAGAGAGAGTGTAAAAATGGAGAACAAGAGAAAAAATAAAATATTTAACTATGCACGCAGAAAGAAAACGAAAAAAAGGCAAAAAATAACCAAAACGAAAGCTGATGCAGGGGCGGAGGAGCATCAGATGTAAGGATAGAGGAAAGCATACAAGGGAGGGCAGAAATGGGCTTTTTTAACACAAGTTTTGCGGGGTAGAGGGAGATTACCCACTTCGATCGAGGTCTTACGCTGACTAAGTTATCTTCACATTGGAGCCACTCTGCCTCCTACCCAGCTCCCCTCCCTCTCTCCACCCTTCATTCCTTTCGCAGTTTCTGCGTTTTCGCCATTTCAGTGCGTTTGACGCCAGCAGAAAGCCAGTTTGAGGGGAAATAACTTAATCAGTGAAACGCTTTCGCCTGTGCACGGGAAGAAGAACCAGCAACAAACATGCAACGGCATTTTGTTTCTTCTTTTTTTTTCTCTCTCTCTCTCGGTAAATCCGCATTACTTCGTAGCTACGGCACGTAAGAAACACACATTTCAATAAAACCTTTTCGTTCTTCCCTTTTTTTAAGAGTAATTAAATGTCGGAGCCATTTCGTGGTAATTTTTTTTTTTTACATTATTTTTGCTCTCAGCTTGCAGTCATTTTAGACGAGTTTGAATTCAATTGGTTTGAAGGGCGAAATGTTAGGGCATTAGGAGGGTTGAGTATGTACGACCGTAAGATGTATCATTAGTACGAACTGAAATATGGTCTACAAATTTCTAGAGATTTGGAGATAAGGACAGATGATCTCATTAACTTCGCGCATTCTCTGGTCATGGGAATACACGCCATAATGTCTGTCTTGCCTTAATTTATTTATTTTTTATTTATTTGAGACAATCAAGCATCAATTAGACATACATTTAACATATATAGATATGCCCTATAAAAACATTAATACAAAGAGTAGAATCATACAAATGATAGAGTAGATAACGAACAGATATTTTTCGAGAATATAAATTTTCTATTTCTAATTTTCTAAAACACACACATTGCAAGCACTGACATAGGGACTGATCATACTCATAATGAGAGAGATGGAGACCGTGACAAACAGACAGACGCAATGGTGAGCAGACAGGTAAAAGAATGGCGTGACCACGAGCAATTGAATGAGAGAGAGAGAAAGCTGATAAGCTAACGGTAGCTGTCTCATGGCCTGCCATCCCTCCGATCCGATTTATGTCCGCAAATGAGGTTTTGTTTATTCGTTTTGCAGGTGGAGTTACGGGCTCTGCACAGGTGGAGTACTTGAGTTTCTGGTGTACACTTAGTTTGTACAGGTTACAGGCAACGGGAGATGTGGATTTTTTTTTAAAGTCTGGTGTGTTTCATGTACTACACTGACGTCACAGTTTGGCTTCTTTCTGTACATTTCGAAATTTTCAGAGTAATATTTTACACTCCGAACAATCCCTGAAAACTAGGGAAATAGTGTGTTTAATACATTGAACAGTACAATGGCTAAAATGTCATGTCTTTGATTGAAACTGTAAGTTATTATACGGAAGGTAGTGTTAAATTTATTTCTAACTGAAATTTGAAAAATAGAGAAAATGTGAGGTTCATACTGTACGGTAGGAAGTTAGTGTTTCGGGACTGATTTCACGGTCTCGGACGTTAGCCATTGCTCTGGTTGATTATGCCAAGTATTTTGTAATGAATGATGGTAATTTATTTTAGTAAACAAAAAAGCATTAGGCCGTTTACTCGGTCGTTTCTTTCCCTCCTCTGGCTATGCAAGCGCACACATAGAAACATACAAACACACACGAGCACACAGATGCACAAGCAAATACACACTTTCTAACACTAATTATACATGTACTATAACATGTATGTGTATTTTTGTTTGTGCTTCTTGTTAGCTGTCAGATGGACAGACAGATAAAGAGACAGAAGCGTCGACCCCTCACAGATGGATGTGGAATAGGTGAGGGAAGAAGAGACAAATATGGAGGCAGACGCTAATGTATGGCGACGTGTCCTAAGCTCGGGCAAGACGCTGTCTGGCAGCTGACGGTCCGCCCGGCCACTGACGTCACTTCCGAAGCCCAGCAGCCGCTGATGGAAATCTGCAAAATGAGGAACACTGGGACGTCGCCAAGACATCTGCGACTCAATCAGTACACATTGGTTGTCTGAGAATGCACGAGGCGTTGTGGAAACCATTAATAGAGTGAGTTATCATTCTTAGGGGAAAGAGTGGGCGTTCTCTGGGTCTTTTTATTTTCAGAATATCAAGCATTTAAAATTAATTATTTCGTTTAAAGCACATTATAAAATAAATTATAAATTATTATATCAATTTATAAATCATTATAAATACTAGAATACAAATATTAAAATTATAAAATAACAAATGAATGAATAACCAAAGATTCGTAACTTTCTCGATTACTCACGAGTCTGTTTTAAATTTCAATTGGAATTTTAGCATTACTTTTTTATTCTGGAGTCTTATTGCTAAGCTGCTGATATATAAATCTATTAAAGTGATGATGGTAACGCTAACGTTATAAAAAAGGATAGACAAAGATAATATGAAGGACGAGTAGGATGATGAGCTGTTAAGGAGAAAGGGAGCAGAAGCTGGGAAAGAATCGTTCAACAACATTAAAATAAAAACACTTAACAGATGAAAACGTTTTTAAGATTTTCGTTTCCAGAGAGAGACTATTATTAAAAATATTTCTCTGTTTTTAATCTCCCATGCCATCGACAAATTCTTATTCAAGAAACTTCTATATTAATTCCTTTGAAACTGACAAACCTATCAATAGCATTCAGTCTTTCTTTGTCGTTTTTTTTTGGGGGGGGTCTTTCTTCCACTTAAAGGTGGAGTGTTTTGCTGCCTGGGTCTTCCCTGTGAGCTGTAGTTTCGATTAACTGACGCTGTCGCTAGGAGTACACCTGACGCGGATCGTTGGTGATACACTCACTGTTAGTTTATTTTACACAAATATGTGGGAGGCTGCTAATAGTGGGTGGCCTGCAGACAGTCAACTGTCACTGCTCTCCTCCATCAGCCGCTTCGTTCTATTTTCTGCCTTTCGTGTTCTTTGCCGGATGATCAATTGGCTCGTTGATTCACATTTTTATGACGAATCTCTCCCCGTGATGTTACAAGAATGATGTATCAAGCGTTTTATGTGTCTGTCTCTCCCTCACTTCCTCGCTCCTTTGTATGTCGAACCTTATGAAAATGACGATTGATGTCAAAATGTGGTTAGTAAATTGTGAATAGCATTTGTTTAAAATTCTGTCGCCAACATAAACATCGGGTGATGTCTCCTGACGGGTGGAGCAAATCAAATGGAAAAGAGGGGCAAGACTTCCGATCCGTTCTTTCCCTCATTCCGTTTGATGCAGCTGAGGTATTCCCAAGGCAATGATGTTGGTCACCCGGCAATTCTCAGGTTCACTCGATCACTCTATTCCTCCCTTTCTATCACAGGGTAACCTCTTAAATTACGATGTTGTCAAAATTGGCTCTGCGAAGTTGAAGCATGCCACAATGCGTAGCAGATTTTTATCCCCGTCTTGATTCACCAGCATCTTATAACTGTTAAAAGAAATATGCTCTGGAAATATAAATCAATTTTTAATTAAAGCCTAGTCTTTATCCTTCCGGAAGCAAAAAGTATAACCTTAATAATTTGTGCCAATATCATCCAAAATAACTTAATCTGCATAAATACCATCCATAACCACAAACAAATGCACAAGACACACTGTTTTATTTATAATATCCAAACAATCACTGTTTTGCAAGACAGTTTATTTAAACCCATATAACATTCGCATTTTCAGCAAGAAAGATAAAAATTATGAAAATGTGAGAGATAAACAAAATAGCTTGTATGTCATTCGTGTCCGCGTTAGAATTTTTTTTAATTCTTAGTTCGTAAAATCGTCAAGGCACAGCTATGTCAAGGGAAGTAACTCTTAAATTCTAAGAACGTAGCAAGCCTGAACGTGCTGCTTCCCCTTTTGATTCTTGATTTTTAAGACACAAGTCAGCGACTTCCAAAATACACTAATTTTTACAAACAAATATTTACAAAACAAAATCCCTTCCTTATAAGGAGAACATTAAAATTATGTCCAGGTTTGTAGACTTTGTTGTACTTTTCTTTTCTCTGAAACTTTGCGTCTAACTTTTCTTAAATAAAAACATTCTCCCAAGCGTTGTTATTTTGTTACCATTTTAATGGATTTTTATATATGGAAGTCCAATCTTTGACTCTCGCGGCTTTTCCAATAATGTGCTTCACTTTTTTTCAGCTTCAAAATGTGCATTTCTTAGGTCTGACTGATGTACATATTAGAAGAAGCAGTTCTGTCCCTTTTCCTTTTCCCACATACCACCTACATTATACTCATGGTCTAGTCTACATAGCTAGAACTACACTCAGCAACAATACTTATTTAATGAAGTTACATTTAGCTAATTGTTAGACATTAGCTAGCCGCTGATGGTGAAATAGCAGTGTTTTACAAGGTATAAAATCTCTGTGTGTCTGTGGAAGGCTACAGTCTTACACTCACTAAACGGCGACAAAAGAGATGGGGCTAATGTACAGATGAGATTAACAAACAAAAGCAAACTCAAGCAGCGTGAAGATGGCATCACACTTTAAATATGGCCAAAAATAAAAGAAAAGAAAAGGCAACCTAGAGAATAATAGGCATTACCATGTGAATGAAATGTCTTTAATGTTTGTTATTTATCGTTTGTCATAAGACTAAATCATTTGGCTCAAAACAAAGAAATTATCAAAAATCAGAAGATTAATAATGTAGTGAATATCTTATATTTAGTAAAACCTTTTTGTATTTTTGTAGCATATTTGTAGGCAACATTATTTTTGAACTGTAACAATACAGTTATATTCTTTTTATAAAAAAAAATAGTTACAGTTGTTGTTTCACGCATTGCATTGCAGAAGTGGAAGTGATAATGTCATGCTGAACCTAGTCGGAATTAAGTTTTCAGAGTATTTAAAATTATATTCTGATCAGCATCTTACCTTTATCTTTTACANTAGCACTTTTTTGATATTTGTTTTGGTAACTTTTGTAAATGATTTCAATTTATAATTGCCTTCTAGGTTTAGTACAGTTGCTGATACATAATTGTTTTTTTTTTTACAGTGCCCATCATTAAAAAACTTTTAGAAACTGATGAGGAACTGATGAAAATCTCTTGTTTTAACTTTCAAATTAATAACACTACGGCGTGAAGCAATATGGAAACAGAAAATCATACTTCTAATGAGGTCTTCTATCAAGGCGGTTGATAAGACAGATGGAGATCTTTTCTTCTCTTTTTTTCTACACCAGTTTATTTCTACTGATAAATCGATCGGTGAATTCCCAAATAGTGGTCAACATTCGGAAATCAACATTATAAGAACTATATACAAGTGTTAACAAGATTAACGTACAAAAAAGGTTAGAATGGAAAAGTCAATGCAATGTTGCTGAAACGAATTACACATTTTATGTATAGAAGGTTAGATAAAAGTTACAAAGTGTCAAGAAAATCCGGAAAGACGTGTAGCACCAAAAGCAACAATAAATATTGAAATGGTAGCTGTTCAGAAAAAGGCAGTGTCTCCGCCATGTGTCTGTGTGCGTGTAGTTAGCGAATTAATGTTTGAATTATCATGCGTACTTCAAGACCATTGTTTCAAGCAATGAAGGAAATTAGAAGAATGATTATGGTTTCGTTCCGCTGTTGTATGATGTTTGGGGTAGATGATCTTGAATAAGAAGCTGGTTTTCATCTTTGTTTTTTAAACCTGAAAAAATATCATCATCATCATCATCATCATCATCAATCATCATCATCATCAATCATCATCATCATCATCATCATCAAGACAAACATTAAAAACTTATTTCTTCTTTCTGATGAACAAACCCTTAAAAAAATTCAGCTAGGTACTTTTGTCTTCTTGAATCAGAGTAGTATTTGAAAAATGACTCAGTGCTGCGCCCTTAGAGATGACGTGTACAACGAAGAATGGGAGTAGTGGGAATACTTGTGCAAAAGTAATTGGACAGAGAAAGTTTGCTTTTGAAAGCAAGTGTTGTGTAAAAGAGTCCATAAGAACTTATTCGGATGAGATTAACAATTCTTTGCGCTGTGTGCATTAAGAATTTGTGCACATTACTGTATTTATTACTTTATTATGCCCCAGACAATGGCTTAAAAACTTAGGTCAGTTTCTGTGTTGTAAAAGCTCACATTTCTCTAGTTTTATTCTTTCTTTCCAGTATTCTAGATGATTCAGGTAAATGTGCTAGTGTATTGTTAACGATTGTGCCTGTGTAGATTTATCGGAATATACTTTGCTTTCAATATAAATTGTTACACAGCATGGATGTCGGTTGATTTTCATTTGCTTCTCTTTTGAGCTGGAGGGTGTATTATAGTACATGCTATTTTTATTATTTTTTATGTTTGTTTCAAAATGTTACTTTTGTATGTAAATGTAACTACCTTTGATTTTTTCTGTAATAAAAAGGTCTTGTAATGATGACACAATATTAATGGATAGATGTAGATACTATATCAAAGGTAAAAAATAAACACGGTAAATAAATAAAGTAGAGCAAGTAACAACATTATGATTTGCTGATGTAGAATAAGCACCTATGTAAGTCCCTGATTAGAAGCATAATTCTCTGAGTTTTGATACATTAAGGTTGAAACCCACATGTGAGTTATATCTAAGTAACACACAAAAAGTATTATAATTTAGTTTCAATCATTACTGGACTTTGAATTTTTGTTCAAAACCCCGGCAAACAAAAGCGTACATCTCTTCTCGCCATTCTTTAAATTAATTCCCTTGTATGTGCTTCATGATTGTCGCACAGGACATCGGTCATCAATGTTTACATCGTGGTCATGCCTTACGATACATCATTCTAATCTGGGTCTTTGATATTATACAATATTGTATCATTATTATCTAATGGTAGTATTATTATATAACTCCTATTACGAGGCTATTAGAATGTAATTTAATTTGAAGATAAACATACGTTAGCTACTCTTCGTACTTTACCTTATATTAACTACATACTTACAAAGCGGAAGTCTATAAATCTATTAAGTGAATATATATTTTATTTTTGCAAATATAAGTTTCAAGTTCCTGTTTTATGAATTAAGCTAGAAAACTGGATTAGACAAGAACCCCCCACCAAAAAAAAAAAATTACTTTTTCTCGATGCTTATGGGTGAGACATGTTTCCAGCAGCGTCGTCCCCACTTGATAAATTAAAAAGTTCTCTATTAGATTGTGCATCACCCTGTTGATTTGTTTGGCCTGATTCAATCTGCAAAGAAGTAAAACGCGATCTATTGAAAGAAAACGAGTAAATTGACTAGAGGACTGGAAGCAGTACATTATTAGAAGCAGCACTCTGTTGCTCTTCTTTATGTTGATTAGAATGGTTAAGATGCAGCATAATAAAAAAAAACACGATTCAGTAAAAGGGTGTAGAGGAGAGCGAAAAATGGGATCAAAGACTTTCCAGAGGTCAGGTGAAAAAATATTGGTTTTTCATTAATATGCTAAATGTCTACAAAAGGAATTAACTACTTAGTCAATAATATTCATTTGGATTGTTTTCGTAACTGTGTTGTCAGCTGTTGTCGTTAAAAGAATCACCTGTGTGGGGGTGTGTGGATGTGCGAAAGAGGGTAGGTAAAGGTCATCCCCTAACCTTTTGAGGTTGTTGAAGTGTTGGTGACCTCACTTTTCATGATGCCAGATTTGCGTGAATTCGGTGTCCATTTGCTCTCCCTAGCTGCCTTACCTTCCCAAACCCTCTGGGGGTCAGTTACCCATTCCCCTTAGCTTGATCGACAAGGGTAAGTTCGCACACTAATTGGGTGTTAAATTAGCGCGCTCTCAATTCTCAAGCCAGCGCTCTAACCACTCGGCTATCCACTTCCCTGAACTTACTAATGCTGTAGGCATTATAATTTTATACAGAAAAGCCTCATGAAACAGCAACACTACAAAAATACTACTTTAGGATGCTTTAAGGAAAATCAAATTACCTTTAAAAATATTTTTTTTTCTAAAACATTTATTACCGTTTTAACCATTCCCTATTAAGGTTTCTTAAAATTTAGGTCGTTATGCGCAAATGAAAAGTGAGGAAAATGTATTTTTACGTCTTTCGCCCAAGCTTGGGAGGACTACACTGAAAAGTGAAAATGCAGAATGAAGAAAGGTGTAACACTCGGCGTGGAAGGGTGTACATAAAAATCTGCCTCAACCAACTCGCCGCCATGGAATCTTTTTATATAGTATTGCTTGCTATGCCACCAGAAGAAACTGAACAGGCATTTCCCTATAGTTTTGTTCATCAAATTCATAATCTTTTTGCCATAGCCAGACTATTATAAAAGTATTACAAAACGGTTACTGTCATAGAAGAATCGAAAGCTCAATATGAAAGCTCAATTTCTACAAGTTACTTTCTTTGGCTTAAACGATAAACTATCTGCTTTTTTCATCCTTAATTTTTTTTTCTGTGTGTTGAAGTAGTAGGAAGTTGCACAGTAGGAAGCACAATGTTCTACTTGTTTTTTGGATAGTTTACATTATAATTATTACAATTTACTCGAATGAATGGCTGACGTTTTAGAGTATTATTATTAAGCACTGGGAAAATCATAAAATATATTTACTTCCAGACTTACGTTCGAATGTCGCTTTTTTCTTTTACACCAACAACAACATGTAGACTGTTTACAAGAATCAGCAGCACCTGCAGCATTTCCTTCACCAGAACCTTGTGGTGTTTGAGAATTCATCTGAAAATTTACGACACATTTTTTTTACTGGTCTAAGAACAAAATCCAGGTCCAACAAAAGAGTACAACTATAAAGAATGTGATTAGAGGCTAAAAAGGCCAAAATATTTTCAGGATGAAAATTATTGGCTCTTCATTAAAATACTGTGATATACTATATATAATCATTAATATTTGTATATTAAAATATTTACTTCTTAGAGGATTTAGTAACTCGGA
>SRHC01001002.1:229410-254834 GCA_004794325.1 Pomacea maculata
CAGAGAAAAGGTAATGTGCCATAATACAAAGAAAGATACTGTTTGTAAGGTTTTAATCAAGACATCAGAAGGTTTCAGTTCAAGTTGCTGATACACTTTGATCCCGAATCTGAAATGTAGCAAATCGATTCGAGATGAGAAATTGTCAACTTTGGAGTAATCGAAGTGGAGAAGATATGTCTGTAAAAATCACTAGATGACAAAATCATGCGACGAATGGCACATAGAAACCGTTAAGAAGAGGCTCGCTTTTGATTGTACAGCAAAGGGTCATAGTTAGAGGACAAGTAAATAAATTTTTTTACTCTATTCCTTAGTTGACGAAATGTACCCCTCAAAAAACGACCGAAAGATCTGATTGATGCACAAGGCTCTTGATTCCTTTGTGCAGCAACATTTGGCTGTATTTCTTGTTCATCAATCTGCAAAGAAGAAAAACCCAGTCTAGTAAAAGAAAACGAGAAAATGGTTCAGATGAAAGCACAGGGTGAGATAAAACTTAATGAGTTTACATTATTAGAAGCAGCATTAGCACTAGCAGAAGTACCAAGTCTCTCGCTGATTTCTCCAGCACTCTGTTGCTCTGCTTGGTGTTCATTTGCTTAATTAAGCAACAGCATGAAAAAATACAGGTCTTAATGTTTCCGAGATACAGCAATTTTCTAGAAAATATAGAAAGATACTATTTTGATTTTAATAAAATGTTTATCTCTATTGCACCTGGTTAACTCAAACCTTTAAGCACTTAATGAAACTATTACCTCATTAACAGAAGAAAAACCAATTACTCGAGTATTAAATATCAACGATGACATATTACCAGAGACCGATTACATATCGTAATGTCTGTGTACGCAAAAGAATATCGCGACACAAACTATTTCACAAAAGGCACAGGGACAGGTAACAAAATATAAAAAATTGCAACAGTCTCACAGTTTCAAACCGTCGTGTGGGAAAATTTTTCTGTGACCCTCCACGACGAATTGAGTCTTAAGTCGGAAATTTAAGATTTGCCAAATTGAATATTTTTAAAAACTACAGGTTCAAAACTTTTTTTTGATACACAAGTTGTTCTTCTAGCCCTTAAAGTGAGTGAGTTATAAACGTTTGAAGAGTGAAAGTACGGCAAACGAGGGCCCAGAACAACCGAGATAATGTACAACTACAAGTAAGTTACATTAGACAACATCGCGAGCACCGTCTATGTAGTGTAGTGGTTACAAACAAAGTTTTTAGTTTGAAATGTAGTGCATTTATATAGATATTCGGTATCTATATATTTTTTTCTTTGTGCTTTGCTTCAGGATATTCTCATTTTCTGATATGATCAGTTTTCTGTCAAGCCTTTCACGAAAACACATTGATTGCCATGAGAATTCATGTTATAAAGCTGTGTAAAGTCTTATCAATAGACACCTAATCTTTACTGTCATAGATTGATATCGAAATGTAAGTATTTTAGATTCACACATTTTTACAATTGCGTCAGTATAGTTACAATAATTATTGTTTTTAAAAGAGCATCTTTTTATTGTTATATGTGTTTCTTTCCTCAATACGAACAACTCCCAGCCACTGCGATGTTGGACACACTTTTGTGATCTGCATGTCCTAAATAATTTCAACGGTCGAGCTAGTATTCCGTGAGAGGTATAGGTAAAGTTCACGTTTAAAACATACAACATAAAACTAAAGGGCTGATGTAATGTAGTGTGCTCACACTTTAAATATAGCAATTCACGAACGGAAGGAAACTCAACTGAAAGGCAAAGGGTTAGAGCTGCGCTTAGCAACAACTTAAGTCGTTTCCTTTCTAAAAAGTGGAAAAACCATTCAATTATAAAATGTATAATACGTTTCTCATATATTCATATAGGACTAGATATAAAAAACACAACTTTTTCTTATTATTTTACCCTCGTAAAGATTTATCATTTGTCAACAATAAGGTAACAAAAGGTTTTGTTCCACTCTGGCTTTCATTCTGTCAGACATTCTTAAAACCATATTAAAACATGTATAATAAAAGTTCAAAGTCCAAAAAAAGTTTACTCAAAACCCTCAGAGGCCATGTAAAACAAACTGTATTCTACACATTAATAAAATATGTAATAAATGCACAGCATATTTGAAGAACTACAAGACCGAGAATAAATGAAGACAAAGTAATTAAATGTTCACTATGTAGAAAAAAAAACAACTTTCATCTTGTCTTTTTCACCGAATTTGCTATGATGCTGGGAATTAGATTATTTTATAAATTTTGTTAAAACATCTTTCTTAGTGATACAAGGGCTACAGAGCTTGCCAATTATAACATAGACTACACTTATATTGTGATTTCAACACACCATTTATCAAATAACATATTTTAAAAATTCATAAAGGCCTCAACTTTCCTCACAATTACTACAATTACTCGTCACTTTGTATGGTGGCACTGTCCTAGGTTTTCATTGTTTTTCTACACAGTGGCTAATACTTTGCAATGTTTTTAATTGGCAGGAGGTTGCAGTTTTCTGATAAATTTCTCTTCCTTGTATTATCACAAATTTCGGCATTTATTGGTTTTCTGCCACTTTGCAAGCACTGCGAAGTTCTAAATGCACTACATGTCAAAAACAAAACACTAAAAAAGCAAAAAAATTGCCAAAGATTTGAACGCTCTAAGTGTCAAACTAAAGACTTTGTTCGTAACCACTACGCTACAGACACGTTGCTTGTGATGTGTTCTAATCTAACCTACTTGTAGCTGTACATTATCTCGATTATTTTTGGACCTCAATTATTTTACCTTTACCTGTCATCAGTTTTAGGCCTTGAGTTACTTTGCCTGTTGCAGTTAACTTTATGCAGCCCTTCATAGTGTTTAAAAGTTGTTGAATTAGCGCCAGAACAAGTTTCGTGGCTGGCAATGAGTGAAGCGGAGAGTTGGCTTAGCGCGGACTGTCAGGGTCTCTGACGTCACGCTTCCGAAGTTTTTCCCTTCAGTGAGACGTTTGTTTACTCACACAATCAGCGACCCACACACCCTTCCGCTCGCCTTGAGACCGGCAGCTCACGGGAAGTTTAGCGAGGTTTAGCGATGAATAAGTGTCTCTAGCGACAAGACCTCGACCTAAGGCCAGCTTTGTTAGAGGAGTATAACCTATTCACTCGAAAATCTGTTGAGGAGAGTCTAAGTAAGACTTTTTTAAAATTTGCAAGTCTTTAAAATTGTACTATATTTATTTAGGTTGCCTATATGGGCTATTGTTTTCTTTACATGATGAAAATTACTGAATCTAAGTTATATAGTAGGAATATTTTGATGGTCAATATTGGACATTTGGGCTCAACGACTTTTTTGTCCATTTTTTTTCTTTCAATTATATTTTTCTCAAATACATGTATTTGTACACTGGTCTCCATGTGCTTAGTTAAAAAAGGTTATTAACTGAGAAAAAACTTGTATGTGTCTTAGTCATTATTGACAATTTATCAGTTGCTATAAATACTATCTAATTACCAAAAATAACTTGGTTAAAGGTGGAAATGTAAGCAAATGAAGAGAAAAATGAACAAGTGTAAAAAGATATGAACAAGTTAAAAAAACTTACATCGAGGCCATTGATGTATACACCTACAACATCACATCACTCACACACTATGACTATGTCCTTACCAAGCTTAAGTGTAGTAATCTGTGAAGTGCATACCTCTGGTAAATTTTAGTTTGTTGTTCTTCTTTTTTTTCTTTTTTTTTTTGAGAATGATTAAGTTCGAGAGTTAGCTTAGATGAGAAACAAATCAAAGGTAATGTTAACTGTCAATCTTGGTAGTAAAGATACTTTTTCACAGACGCGCCATCATCAACACTTTTATTACTATCAGGTTCTTCATTACTTTCATTACTTTGTTGCTGTGCTTTGTGTTCATTAAAAGAAAAAAATTGCGATCGAGCAAAAAATATTATTATTAAGAAAATAGATCAGGGAAACTGCAAGAGGTAAGGTGAAAATTGATGAGCTTACATTAATAGAAGAGGTAGAAGTACCAGGTCTCTTGCTGTTTTCTCTTGAACGCTTTTGCTCTGCGTCTTTGAGCTGCAACACAATTTTTACAAACGGCTGGTAAAAGCGCAGAAAGGAAAAAAAAACAATTGGATCAGAGACCGCAAGCGGTCAGATGACAATTATTGGGTCATTACTTCATGCTAAATGTATATAAGCACCACAAGCTGGTGCAACTTACCTTGTAGTGGTGTGGTTGCTTACGCGCCTTGTTGATCTACAGAACTATGTCGCCAGGGGCCCTGTGCTCCTGGCAGGTCTAACCAAGACTGACAGGTGTGTCAGGGGAGAGGCCAGACTAAAATGTTGAACCTTGGCCCTCCAGGTTGAGGGTTTTGCTTTGGGCAACAACCCACTAATGTAAAACAAAAAAGGTATTACACAAACCGCAAAAGTACCACAACAATGGCCTTGTCGGGAAGAACCCTCTCTAGAAGAGCTTATGACACATGCAGGTGAAAGGGAAGCCAGCTCGCCGACTCATCTTTTGAAGACCAAAGCAAGAATCAGGATAGGGACTTGGAACATCAGAACCCTCTATGAAAGTGGCAAGTCAGCTAAGAGAAATGAGAAATCACAACATCAGGGTTCTCAGGTTATGGGAAACCAGATAGAATTGAAGTGGCCAGACCAAACGAACATCAAGAGAAACCATTATTTACTTTGGCCACAAAGACCCGGACCACGATCATACACAGGGAGTAGCACTGCTGATGTGAATAGAGCCAACAAAGGCCCTGATGGCCTGGGAACCAATCTCACCACGGCTCATGTCAGCAAGATCCAATGCCACAGGAAGATCACCATCATCCAAAGCTATGCACCAACAAAGCAGCAGATGAAGAGGAAAAAGAAGACTTGTACAATTCCCTGCAGTCTCTGCTTGATCACATACCAAAAAGAGATCTGAATATAATCATGGAAGACCTTAATGCCAAAGTGGGAGATGATAACACCAACAAGAACTCATGGGAAGACATGGCATCGGCACCTGCAATGCAAACGCCAAGCTCTTCACGGACTTCTGTGATTTCAATGATCACATCATGGGTGGCACTGTAACCCCACACAAAAATAAATACGAGACAACTCAGACTTCCTCTGATAGCCAGACAGGAAACCAGATTGACCATATAACAGTTGCTCCAAAGTGGAGAAGGAGTCTTCAAGATGTCCGAGTGAGGAGAGATGTAGATATTGCTTCAGACCACCAGCTACTAGAGGCAGTCTTCAAGATTGAGCTGAAGTCCTTCATTGATACAGCAGGCATACCACACCACAAGTTAAATACTCAATACCTCAAGAACACGAAAACAAGGGAAATGTATAACTGTAAAGTCAAAACTAAGTATGAAGCCCTTTCAGGACTGACAGAAGAATCAGTGGAAGAACACTGGTCATCATTTAAGAGCATTTGAGAGGCAACCTGTACATATTTTCTAGGGAAAAGAGAAAGAAAACACAAGGAATGGATGACTCCAGAGACTTGGGCAAAAATAGAATCAAGACAGAGACTGTAACAGAAGCTCAACCGTTGTGTCCGGACCAGAAAGTAAAGGAAAGTCTCAGAGCTCAGTATTGGGAAGCCTAAAGCTAAGTGAAGAAGTCTGTCAGGGATTACAAGAGACGTTTCACCTATGAACTGACAGAGGAAGATGAAAGCAGGTATACAGGGAAGTATGAAGATACTATACGAAATAACACGAACTCTGTCAGACAGGAACATTAACACAAACAAGCCAGTGAAAGATAAAGACGCCAAGATCAAAACAAACGAAGAAGGACAAAGAGATCGCTGGATTGAACATTTCAAAGAGATCCTAAATCGACCTCATCCATCATCTTTACCTGACATACCACCAGCAACTGAACAACTTCATGTCAACACCAGCCTTTCCACTAAGACAGAAATCAACAAAGCTCTGAAAAAGATTAAAAGCTGCAAAGCAGCATACGATGGCATACACCTTTTGCTTATTGTGCCAATGTGGGACATGTAATGAGAAATTTTTGAGAAAACTGCTGCCACGGATCTGCAGTCGTTGACTTCTTGAAGCGCCATTCTGTCGCAGTTTTACTTCAAGCAAAACAGTTTTCTCTAACCGACCGGATCAGTGTGATGACTAATGCAATGCATGCATGTCGGAAAAATTCACATCACATTGATGATGTTACTCTGGTAGTATCGACCGACAAGGTCATAAATCGTCAGCACATCGCCAAAGAGGATGACGTGTGTACCCAGCAGCACCTGGTGGTGGGTGCGAGAGGATGTATGAAAGTATGAATGCCTCAGATGCCATCATTCAAGAGGACGTTCTCGACCGTAACCTGGCAATTAATAAGTTAGTGAGAAGTAAAGTTGTAAGAAACATCAACGAGAGGTGGCACGTTGCTAAACGTATAAAAGTTGGGATAAAAAAAAAAACCAAAAAACTGGCGCAAGACAGAAAAGCGAACCTCGGCATGACGTGACGCCCTCAGCTCAGTGACATTCAGTGGATTCTGAATGTTACGTAAATCATGAGATGAAGGGGGATCGAAAGTGTTTGAAACTGTGCAAATAAATTAAAAGAATTTCAGTTGCAAACTATATTTTGTTATTATTGTTGCTCTTTTCCCCTTCTCTTACTCGTTGGGTTGTCCGAAAGGAAACTACCCACACCAGACTCAAACTAACAGCGGTGTATATACAAGCTCTGCCGTCTTGCTTCCAGCCTCAAATGTACGTTGTTGCACATTTGCAGATGACTTCCCAGAAGTGTATGATGAGTAGCTGCCACGGAAGAGCAGAGTGTGGTAAGAAAAGGGTGTAGTAGAAAGGACATGGAATTCATGAGATGGACACGACTGTCATTTTCCAGATTCAGAGTGTCAGAAACAACGTATACATAGCAACTGCAAAATAAAATAATACTACTACAGTGTGAACACTAACGTACATGCACGTCACACTCAAAACATGGGTGGACTGCACACAGAGACCGTACATGTAAACATGGACTACAAGCCGAATATTGAGATCCCCGCTTATGAGGAACGAATGATAAGAGATATAGAGAAAGACAAAAAAGCAATAAAAATGAAGTTTGAAAATTCAGTTGTTTTTATATTTGTGTCATTTGCGCTGTTCATTCTTCTCTCCTTTATATATTCTAGTTTTGTTTGTTTTTGGAGAATGCACTCAGTCCTAACTCTGACAATGTGTTCAGACAGAAGTCTCGTCTCAGCGCTCAGACCCCACAGCAAGTGCTGGTCGGATGAGAAAGACGTTTTATTGAAAGGCTAATCGGCAGTGTCTGTGATGTCCACCCCGCCTTTTGTCCGGGTAGTAATTGAAGACAACTGGCCGCTAGCATTCCGCACCGCGTGTACTCTTACCTTCCCTCGCACGGGAGATACCATTTAAAAAAAAAAACGCCTACCTTTTGTTGTTCTGACGGTCAACACCCGCCAGAGGCTAACAATTCCTCTTTCTGTCGGTAACTTTACCAGCGCGTTCGCCCGTCTCGTGAAAAGAGCAAAAGTGCAAAACCCACACTATAGCCCTATTACTATTCTTTTGTGAATACTGTATGGTTCTGAAACCTGGAGAGTGACAAACACCATCAACGACAAGCTGCAGATCTTTACCAACCGATGCCTACACCATATTCGGGGAATAAGATGGCCTGAAAAGAGCTTAAACTTGACAACACTATTAATAAAGAAGACCATAATCTCATAGCGTGACAGTCATACGCCCTATAACGAATGTTTCTAAACCACGATTGATGCATACATGTACCCAAACAAATGATCAAACAAGGACGAAATCATCTAACGATGCGTTTATCTAAACACATTTCCGTCGTTATGCGTCGCATGGCTGTAGTGAAAAGGCTCCAGAATTATTAACATCCATGGCTGTATATAGTTCTGGTCATATTTATGATGCGCAAGCTATCACCATTTATTTATGCGATCCTATTTGTGTTCATACTTTTTACATTTTCGTTAGTGAGCTAGCATGGGAATACTATGGCATATTTGCAAACAAAAGCGATGAATATAGCTCTGATTACGAATTGTTATAAGCGGGCAAATAAGTCCTTTGTCTATGATAAAAATCTTTACTTACCTCTCTACAATGCTTCTTAAGAATCCAAAACTGTCCCATAGTTAGTTTGCTCTCAAGCTTTTTGAAATCGGAGTCATCAAGATTCATAAGAATGATGTCCTCCAAAAGATCTTCTTCTTCCAGTACTATCAACGTTTGTTCAGTCAATTTGTTTTCTTCTTCCAGATTCTAAATGAAAAGATTTTGTAGTTCTTTAGCTCATTTATAATATTCGAAATGTAATGGATTGGATGTAAAAAAAGATATAAACAAATCAAAATCTTTCTAATTTATTGCAATTTGAATTTGTTACGAATTGATAAAGAATAATGACATATCTTTCTGTTAAGTCTTTGTTTGAAGTATTTTTGTTGTGGCCAACGGACCTGAAGAACTTTGAGAACCATCATGATTTATCAAAACATTCCCAGCATAAAAGTGGAGGAGTACATAAAGATCTTTCTAGTCTTTAAAAAAGTATTTGACAGAGTTTTCCAAATACCACATTAGTGTCGACCCCTGTACTGTCATATATTAAGGCCGTTACTGTTTGAGTTCATTTGTAGACCCCACAGACTTCAGAGTTACAGCTACAAGCTATATATTTTAATAAATATTTCGTACCTTCCACTCTGCAAAAACAAAAACAAATATAAAAAAACCTATGAACCCTTTTGCCTTACTATACTACTTAAAATTTACTTTATTTTGACAACAGTTGTGGAAAAGACCTAACTACTTTTTAAATACTCATTTTAATAAATTATATACTTGTTACGAGAACTTTGAATAAAATTATCCAAGAGCCATTGAACATTTACTCTGGATTGTCATCTAACAGATCAACTTAAATAAGGACAAGAAAACTAACATTTTTAGAAACATAATAATTGCATAATTATAAACATACCAAACATGAAAACTCAAAATTTGAAAATAGTTGTGTGAATCTTTTCTGTCGACTTAATCGAATTGAAGACTGTACCAAAATCTGGGCACACCGTGGACTATTATTGACGGCCCTCAATAATTGGGATAGATGTTAGTTGATGTGCATGAGTCCAGAGTCAATTATCAATTTTTTAGCCAGTAATAAACGACTTAATAAAGTCAGTCTGTCGTTGATTTAATACGAAAAAAAGACGTAACTTTAGTCCATCGTGTATTTTAGATACGAAGCAGAACTTACCACTGTTTTCTAGAAGCAGCAGCATTTTATGTGTTAATGAGGTAGTATAGAGCTATCTATTCTAGTGATGCGAAGCCAGTATCTAATACAGTTCACTTTGGCATGTACATACAAAGGGAGACAGCCAGAAGGACGACGGGAATATCAGTCGATATAATTATGTATGTGCGTGTACGAGTTGATTTAAAGGGATACTCAAGGCTTGTGATAAGGCTGTGGCGACAGTCAAACGTTTCAAAACTATATTTAGTTACAATGACAGCACGAGAGCACTACGGGAGAAATAAAAGATTCGTTTCTCACTTAATTACCACTTATTAGCACTATTTCGGTTGCCGATGTTTATAAAAATTGAAAAAATCCAGTGAAATCGACCCTTGTGTCCTTCCGCCGAGTAACCTCGATAGCTTCCCGAGATGGAAGACTTGTCTCCTTATGACGTCAGTCTCCTTACGACGTCAGTCTCCTTATGACGTCACACGCACAGGAAATGTCTGTATCATTGCGAAGATTTGACGTCATTTTATTCGTATGACGCACTCTGTGTGTAAGGCTTGTAAGGCTCTGTCTTTCGGAAACTGATGAAAAGAAAATTTTGACTCTTTTCTCATCTTTTCGTGGCAATCGGGTGCAGCACATTCTCGAGGCATGGTTCTCACTATGGAACCAATCTCTACCACACCTCATAGGGTCACGTGACGGAAAACGAGACTTCATGGACAAAGAAAGAGTCCCGTGTAAATTCTCTTATTAAAGGGATTCTAAAGGCAAAATAAAACTGCTTAGAATCGCGTAAAGAGTAGGATAAATTTGAATCTCGTCTATTTATATGTGTGTTCATGTGGAAAACGTTGAAGGTTTTTTTTTTATTAGAATGTTGTGTTTAATAAGAGAAATTACATGGGACTATTTTTTTTGCTTCCACGAAGTCTCATCTATAGTTATTAAAGTGTTTTTGCTTAAAACATTTTTTAAATTGCACTTTCTTGTACCTTTAAAAAGAATCGCTACTAACCTCGAAAAGGCAGTCCTTGCAGCAATCTGAACATAAACTTTTTTTACAACATCTGCAGCCTCGGCAGCAGCCAACTAACCCTGAAGAATTCCAGTGTACGTAAGAATAAATATTGACAATTTCAAGAACATCAAATATAAAAATAATATGTAATAAATAGCTCAAAAGATACTAATCTGAGAGTAACCTCTGGCTTATTCGAGATGAAACTACTCTCAAGCACGCAGGCACGCACAAGAGAGAGAGAGACACGGAAACAGGAATGTGATTGATCGTACATGCAAAATGTTGTAACATAGAAATTCATCTTAGTTTATCATTTGTTATTCGTTACATTAATTTATTTTTATAGTTTTTATATAACTGCATTTCTGTTTAACCTATTTGATATCTGCTTCAAATTATTGCATGTACCTGATACCAAATATTAAGAAGTAAACTCAACGCTCTCCAGAATAGGCATGCAGTTAAGACTTAACGATTTAACAATAGTTTGTACATACCTGCGAGAATTAGTGCACTGAGGCTAAGAATTAGTATTGTTAGTGCAACATAAGCCCTCCTTTTTCCTTCTGATCGGTCCTCCTCAGTGCAGTTTCTGTCTTTGGCTCTGTTATACTCTCTCTGTACGCAATCGGAAAACCTATACACAGAACATGGAGAAAAATGTAAGATGTACTTTAAATATTGTAATCAATGCCATATATTTCCAATGTCCAAAACAATCATTTTCTATAGTAAGTGGTGTGTAATAAATAACTCAAAATCTTACTACGGTACTTTTCATTCTTGCAGTGACTATAAAAACATGATTACAACAGAAGACAAATTTATTTTTAAAAAATCATGGACTATTACAAGCCCAAGATTTGAAGAGTTGAGCTAGTACACTGTAACAGACTAATAGATATATTTTTAACCAAAAGTAGTTATTTGAGCCATTTGATAAGCTATTACAATCTTGGTAAGACATCCCATGAAGCATGCTGGAAAAGGGGAGAAAGAAGGTTAAAATTAAAAACATTGTCCTAAAGCATCAATAAGTGAATAATCCTTCTGTATCTAGTAGAGTTAGCCTAATAGATGAAAAGCTTGTCAGTTGCTTAGTCTTAAATAGTTGAAGGAAACCAGCTAACTAACCCTTTCATATTAAAAAAAAAGAGCAAAGATAGGCATATAGTAAGATTCTAAACAAGTTGAAAGATCATTCCAACAAATTTTTATTTTGAGTAAGTTTTAAAATTTTGCAAACAGAAAAAAAAATCAAGCAAAAGACTACACTAAAGGTACGAAAAGAATATCTGTAAGAGAGACAGAGAGGGTAAAAAACCCAATATCACAGATGCATAAAGACAATGGGTGAAGACTTGGAATTTAGGAAGTCCTCATTGGTCAGAGATGAAGAAATGTAAGAAGAATATTAATGTTATTGTGAGATGCTACAAAAAACCTCCTTGGTAGTTCTTAAACAGAATTCACAATCATTAAGAAAAATTAAAACGTGAAAAAAATAAGATACAATTAATCAAATTGGATTTGTGATAATATTATCGACAAAAATAAGAACTCGAACCATAGATATACGGGCAAATATGTGTCATAATGACTATTTCTGTAGGGGACAGTTTAACACGGGCACTCACATTTCAAGAAAAAAAGGTATGACATTATTTTTAACCTTTGAAAGAAAATTTAAAGAGAAGGAGAGAACTGTTAATAATATTTTCCTGGCGCACATAAAAGCGATAAACCTTGTATAACGATTTAATGATCATGGTGGAGGGATGATAGATGATCAGTGATGGACGAAGGTTTAGTTTGTTTTTTCTTAATTTGAAAAACAATGGTGAGCACTATTTGGCAAATTAAAGTATTGATAATAAACTTGTTTTCCAGATCAGATGTAATACTGTTTATTTTTTTAAATGCTAACCCAGTGCTCGGCAGAAATCGCTGGAAATAGAAAAGAAAGTATCACAAAAATATATATAACATGATGGCTAACATGAGTGATGACCTAGCAGTCTGTTTATTCGATTTTACAGAGAACTATCTTTGGCGTCATCAACACGAGGTGGCATCAGTTTTCTGGTGCTATAATCAAAATAATTACAGTTCACCCTGTGGTCTGTCACTACCTACTAAATGGGGAGAGAGTAACAGACTTCAGGGTCTCCCTTTCAGACGACCTAAACCATGACTCCACCACGGTTCAAGCTATACTGAATTAAACGGAGACATACTTGAACAGCTGGCTACTTCTTCTGAAAAAGATTATTGTATTTTCAGGTGGGTGTGCTGCTCAATGACATTCTTTCATTTTTCTCTTTCTTGTCGCTCCTCTTATGTATCGTTTGAGTGATATTTCTGGGGATCCCGTCATGACAGTTTATTTAATGCACGATGTGTTGAAGCGTCTGGTGGGTGAGGATGTGAAGGCATCTGAAGGCATCTGAAGAATTTAAGATCTATGAAATACTTGAGAAATCTATGAAATACTTCAGAAGTTACAACAAATTAAATGAAGGTGACCCTTATCCTACAGACAGCAGCCAGAAAATCGGTATCTTGAGCTACCTTTTGAAGGACAGTCAGGTACTGGGAAACATCTACTATGAAAAAAATCGGTAGTGAAAAGGTCAAGTAAATATACCTTACCGTGGGTCAAGTATACTGTAGATAATCCAGGCTCCTGCGAGCATGAAGGGACGAAGAAGACCTCCCAGACTTTTGCAGAATGTGTCAGTGCAGAAGTTCAGACATGTCCTACAAAGTGCCCTGAAATTACAATCTGAAGGCGCATGCACGGGAGACCACGCACACGCACACGCACACGCACACACACACGCATTGTGATATCCACATTTATTTTCAATGTGAGTTGGGGAGTGCGCGCTTGCTTGTATGTGAACTTTTTCCAGAAGGAATGGTAAGGAATGTTCTGCGTCCCTGAAAGAACTGAAAGTACGAGATAATAAGTCAACTAATAACCGAACGTGTGAAAACCACTGAAGCTTACTATTTACTTGCTTGGGGTTTTTTGTACTTGTTTTTTGAAGTATTTGGTTAAAATGTGAATGTATGCCACACATACTTCTGATCAATGGCATAAATTTTTATAATATTTTCATACTTAATTTGTGCTACCAATCGAAAAAAGTATTTAAAAAATCTCTAAAATCATGTTTATGTGTGTGAAACGCATATGGCCGAGAAAGCAAAAGGCAAGATGAACTAAAAGCAAGCTTATGTGAAATGTCAGGAAACAACAGAATCTAAGACTCTTCTGTCTGGAATTGGTGGTAAGTGCGATTCACAGAGATATAGAGACATTGGCAGAAATCTTTCTTGTAGTAATTCAAATCAAAAGCAGCTAAAACCCTCTATGCTAAATTTTAAATGGTTTAAATGTGCAATACAAAAGCTTCTAATATCAGTCATTAAGTCATCAAGTAGTGTTTGCTAAAGACCAGAGACACTAAAGAACAAGCACTGCCATCTTTCGCGGACAGATATAGATATTTCACGGGAAGTAGACACACAAATGTCAGGGATAGATGAAGGAACATCCCATTTTTCTTCGCCACCCATTTCAAGTACACTATCGTCCTGATAACACAGCGCACGATGTGAATGTGTTCAAAACAATCAAGAAGGATTTAAATTTATTGTAGAATGAATGACGTTTAAGTCACGTTCCTTAGAACCTTAGTCTGAAATAATCCTAAATTAAAAAGCGAAAAAAGCACTTCAATTTACTCTCTGTAACCACTCAGAAAAATAATGAGCTAGATGGAAGACCTTGCTGACAAAACGATGTTCTTGACTGTAAAATAAGTACAAATACGACGATACAATGCTGTGTTTGAGTGTAGATATTTTACGTCATAATTCATTTATTAAAAATATTTATCAAAACATACTTACGAGGAGTGTTTCTTCAATATCAAAGGATTCCAAGATGTTCGCTGATAAAAAAAAAAAAAACAAACACAAAAAAAATCAACAAAGCGACTGGAAACTGCCTTTCAATAATTAAGCTTCTTTACCGCAGACGCGAGATGAGTCAACGCTGTCCCACTGCCTAGAGTTGGCTGTCCTTGTTCTTTATTGTTTCTAATAAGACATTCATCAATTAAGCAGAAAGTAAACTTACTAGCAAGGAAAAGATAAGTTGCTGGAGACAATACAAACACCAGAGAATAAGCAGTCCTCAGGTCGTCGTTCACACATGGACAGATAAAATACTTATCCTCCCATATGTAGTCTGCAACGGCAATTACAGCTAATGTAAGTAATGAAATATAGGGCTTGATTAGTGCAGCGATGTCTGCCAGAAGTCCCATTATTTTCAGTGTGTTTCTGGACCAGCACAGTTCTTCTCAGAGGGTGTTCTTGACAGGCCTGTAACAAAAAGTAGAAGTAAATGACTCGTTTCCAAATGCTTGGAATTTGTATATCTTTATGTCTTAGAAAAAACTAGTTCTAATGTCAGAACATTCAATCTAAGAACTTAAGAGACCAATTTCTCAAATCTCATTCTATATTGTCTATATGACGACATGCAGGAAAACGCCATTATGTGTCAACTGAATCAAATGTGTAAAATTGATTCTTGCTTCAGAGCACTTTCTAGCGAACTCAGTACACGGTGTGCAACACATGGCCTTCAACATTGACTTGATTTACCTGGTTCCGGTCCACTCCCTACGTATGGTTCACCTGTCTTGCCTCGTTACTCAATATTCTCACGTTAAAAAGTACTTCATAACATTTACGATATTCACCAACAAAACATAAATTTGTAAACACCGCCAAAAAAAAAACTTTAAACTTAAGAAGCAAGTACCATTCGATACCTACAAGCTCAGGGCAGCATAACAAAAGTAAACTTCGCTAAATTGAAATTCACTGAAGGCAGCATTATAAAAGTTTGACTCTCTGGTAGCTTCTCGAATCATTTTAATATAGATCATTTTTTCATAATCATTTATACCTATTTCCTGCAAACTGTGACTGCAATTCTGCAGTAAACAATCAGATGAGACTGATAACAGTCATCTGAGCACAAACACACGCTGAGTAACATTTACTATTAACAAAACTTTTCAGGAAGACTATAATCAAAGTGTTGCAAGAGATTGACCGTTAAAAGTGGCGATAATAATTAATGTCATTAGCTCAATTTTTCTCTCGCTTTTTCAATCATTATAAATGCTACGTTCTACAAATTGCATTTTATACTTATCAATATTGGCTTGTGCAATTTTCACTTACGAAATAAACCCAAACAAAAGGAAAAAGCAGTGGAGAAGTTCCCTGTACGTGTAGGAATATACACATGTGACAGATTCGTTACAGCGTTGTAATGACAATACTATGAAGAGTGATATAGAAGAACTGATATCTAATGAGTGCCAGTGGAGTGTGTAATAGGGGGGGAAAGTCCTAACAACCACAGAAAACACGACTCAGATGCTTTCTGTGGCACACAGCGTGGAAGCTTCTGCTTTACCACCGACTACAGCTGACGTCAGCACTCGTGTCGCTTCACTGACTCCATCTGCCCTAGTGCACAGGAGAGCAGGACATAGTCACAGCCTAGTAAGAGTTTAGACAGTAGCCACGGCCTGCAAGATATGGGAACGTGCACGGGTGACGAATCCGTCGAGATACAGTGAAGGGCCCTCTTCGTATCCAGATACATTCGTGTGCAAAGATAAGCGGCAAGTCATACTTGAAAGTGTTTTGTGTTGATAACGTTTTGTAGAACGTTACTTACGTTACTTAGATTACAGGAATTGTAAATGGGAGCCTTAGAAGACTAGCCATATTTTAAATCTGAAGTTATTGCATTTTCTGTAACTTCTTGTACAAATCTCTCAACGTATTAATAATTTTCTTTATTATGCTAAGCTGCCTTGAGTTGATTTTTGGGGAACGAATGCTGGGGGTTCGGAGTCACATGGTATCTTTAATAACCCTGAATTTAGTGTGTTTCACATACACGTACACGGCGCTGGTGGCGGAGGAATCGAGAGTAATCATCCCGAGGGCAGCGGCTCCATTACGTCATCTTTGTCCATTTCGCTTACTTATTCGCCGATGATGCGACGCGGTAGTCTACTGTAGGTTTTAACAGATGACTGAAGTGAATAGATTTACATACCCTGCTTCAGGAATGAGCTATAGTATCAAATCAGGCTCTGGAGACTGGTGGAGCCATTGCAGAAGACCCTGACATAATTTATTTCTTGCTTTTCTACAATCCAGCTAAGCACACAGCAACGATATTAGAATGAGAAAGACCATCTTTCTTTCATCTGATTTTTAAATGAATGTTTGCACCAACGCACTTCATCTTTTTCATTTATTTACATTTTCAAAGATAGCCCTGGTTCAGGTTACGAAGACCTTGGATTTTCCAGGACAACTGCCGTCCGGATATTTCGCTGCCAATCGACGAACAACTACAGGTAGTCCTCGACTTACGACGGTGATCCGTTCTTACGCGGCGTCGTAAACCGAATTTCGACGTAAGTCGGATCATACGTTCATACAGTACTGTACCATAATCACAGTACAGTACTGCAAACACTTAGCCTATCCAAACACCTATCCTAACACAGTGCCCTACATAATTATCAATAAACATAAGTACAGTAAAATATTGTGCAGTACAGTGCGCTTTGTTATCTGTCGCCTTCATAGGAGCAGATACTTTCATAGGTTCAAGGATGCTATCTTTATCCTTGATAATCGTAGCGACAGTCGAACGACTAAGTCGCAATGACCTGCCAGTTTCTGTTGCTGTTTCCCCCTTCTCAGATTGCTTTATGCTTTCCGCCGCACGTGGAATGAGGTGCACGTACAGTTCGACTTACGACGCTAAACCTCGTAAGTCGGAATGAGCGTGGTAAAAAGCGTCGTAACCACGAAACGACGTAACTCGAGACCGTCGTAACCCGAGGAATACCTGTATACCAAAAGCCAGCGCGAAATTAGAGGAAAACCACGCCCCACTGACAAGTGAATAACTCTGGCTCCGCCTACAGAAGGGTGGAGGGGGGAGGAAAAAGACTGTCTCACCGCTCTAGAAGGGTAAATTTCGCCTGCCAGGTGGGTCATCTTGTTTGAAACAAGAACTCTTTTGCGACACTATCTTAGAGAGTAGCACTAGAGCAGTGATGCCCAACCTTTTTCGGCCTGCGGGCCATATCCATTTGGGACAGCCGTGTCGCGGGCCATATCCATTTGGGACAGTCGTGTCGCGGGCCATATCCATTTCGGACAGCCGTGTCGCGGGCCACTTCACCACAAAAATACAAAAAAAAAAAAAAATAGAGCAGATACCATTTTTATTAGAAACAAGTTGTACTTACCATTAATTATGTAGTAACTAGTGGGATATTTGAAGTTGTTTTCCCGAAACCAACTTCTGAATGTCCGGCCTCATCGTAGAGACACCAAGTCGGAGCACTGAATCAAAATGTTCGTCCATCGAAAAAAAGATTGGGAAACGCCCCTACGTGGGGATAAATACTTCTTCTTCCCTTTTTTCTGGGTTTTTTTCGGTTTTTTTATTACTAACATGCCGATTTCCTGCACTGTGGGCAGAATTTCGCGGGCCGGATGGGACCGCGTCGCGGGCCGGATATGGCCCGCGGGCCGTAGGTTGGGCATCCCTGCACTAGAGCATGACGGATGCTTAAGGTGCTGTATGTTGACTGTCGCTATATTTTCTGGATGGCGAGAATGCAGTGCATCCAAGCACGCACAACGGCCTGCACACAGCAAACCAGCAGCAGGCTGGATCTGTGGCCAAAGTTTCTGTAGAGCCTTTTCGGCGCATTCAGCACGTAATGTTCACATGCAGCACAATTTTCTCTAAAGTTAATTAGTAGATTGTGAATTGTATATATATATATATCACGCTTTTCTTTATTATGTGCGATATATGTGTATCTTATCCCCTTTCATGCTTTCTCGCTCAATGTTCTCACGTCAGAAAGTGTAGCATAATTTGTAAGATATACAGCAACTGAACAGAAATTAAAAAATCCTGCCATAATAGTTTCTCGACTAAACAAAAAACAGAACAAATAAAACATTAAAGGGAAGGCTTATTCTTACCTGTCACAACGGTGAACCAAATCCCACCAGCTTTGGGATATATACTCGCTTGTGTGGGCAATTTATGAGAAATGGTGTTGCTCGTGTCTATCTCTCTGTGTGTGATTATGGTTGATTATAGTATAGTCAAGTGTAATCAAGTACAGTCTTGACCTCGATAAGTCGAACTCAAAGGGATGGAAAAAAAATTGACATGGAGTTTTTGAGTTAGGGAAAATGGCGAAATAGGCGCAGGTTAATCAAGGACAATGTTTTTCTGGCTTAATTACTGTATTATAACAGTTTATTATATTATCGTTTTATACGGATGTATGTAGTACAGTATTGTTCTATCGAACAGTACAATCAAATGATGACTGTAACTTTTTGTGAACGTTTGTCGGCTGACGCTGACCACTTGCCATGTCCGCGGCACGTACCGCACGGGAACAACCACACCGACACCAACTCTAGTCAGTGCTCGTCCCGATAAGAGACTGACAAAGATGAAAGGAAAATGTGGGTAAAGCGTCTTTCTTGAGACAGTTTGGAACATAGTTTGAAACAGTTTGGAACATAGTTGCGTCTGGTTGGTGATGACTCACAACTACCAGAGAAAACACAACTCAGATGCTTTCTGTGGCACACGGCGTGGAAGCTTCTGCTTTACCGCCGACTACAGCTGACGTCAGCACTCGTGTCGCTTCGCTGACTCCATCTGCTCTAGTGACAGGAGAGCAGGACATAGTCACAGCCAAGTTGGTAAAATTAGCAAGGAATTTAGAATGCAAAAGACCACCTTTCTTTCGTCTGTTTTTCAATGAATGTTTACACCAACGCATTTCAACTATTTATTAATTTATTTCCTTTTTAAAGTTTTAAAAAAATCACTCTTACAATTATAATATGTGTAATAGATACACATTAGACAATACAAGTTAAAGCTATTAGAGACAGGTGGAAGGTATTACACCACTGTAATACATGCATATCGTGCAAAGCAGGTTATATAGTTAGTTTATTCTTTGCTACTCCTCGAGGAACATAGAGCTGTAACAACACCTCACAAATAGCAGAAGAACACACACACTCTCTCTCTCTCTCTTTACAAACAAAAAAAGAAATAGAACAATACATTAGAACATTCTTTCCTTAAGCAATAAAAAGTGAAAACGCATAAATATGCAAATACACACCACATTGACATATATATATATAAATCTATATGTATCCCTTGCCATGGGTATAGAACCTAAATTTACCGGGTTTGTCAAAAAAAGTAATAACGGATGATATCGCTTCAGCAAGCTATGTTAACACACTATACTGTGAGTCTCCATGAAGAGGAAATTCTTCTTCGGGTGTTATAACAATAAACAAAAGTACGACTGTTTCTGACAGACACTTCAGTACCACCGCGCCACTTGGGATCCTTCACATCGGAAATCACATTTTAATGTTTTGTCGAGAAGAATAAAAGGAGATCTGCTTATTTGGGAAGGAGAGGAGTTTTTTCACCTGCTTGCCTTTCTGGCACCTGAAAAAAAATAAAAATGTCAACAACAGCAATAGTAAATGCAACAATTAGTAAAATTGCTCTTCCTATTAAAAGAGTTTAAAGGTTAAGTGTCTATCAAGGTTCGTTCTACTTTTTTATTTAAAAATATGCTTGATGTTGTTTTGACAAACGAACTGGTATGTCGATAGAATTGGTAACGAGTAGTTGTATGACTATTTGTAAGACTGAATTTATTGATTCTAAAGTATATATATATCTAAGGTATATGTTATTCGTCTGATGTTTTATCATTTAATGCGTGTATCGTGTAAAAAGTCTAAACGGTCAAATTAATAAAGGAACTCAGATGGCGTTAAGAAAAAATCCCGTTATTTGCTACAAGTCCTTTAACACTTTCTCTTCTTCATCCGTTAAGGCTGAATTTGGTTATTTTAACGGTAGGATACTTGCGATCTTTTTTAAATTTATTGATGCTGTACTCATTAAAATTTAAGCAAATCTCAACAGGACAACACAAGGTGAAGCAACAGCACGGTCAACATAAATTACTTCAGCATGCTTTGAGGAAAACAAATTATTTATGAAACGTTTTTTAATCTCAAACATATTATTGAGATCTTTATTACTTTTTTAATCAGCATCCCTATCGCCTCGAGCAACTCACTTTCAAGGAATCCTTTTATAAAGTGTCTCTGTACGGCACCAAAAGAAACTGAACACACATTTCCCTAATGTTTTGCTTATCTTATACATTGTCTTGTTGTCATAGCCAGAGAGACTAATAATAAAGGTCTCGTATAGCGCCTTATCTCTAACCTAAGGGCAAGCTGAAGGCGCTTCACAAAAATAAATAAATGAACTTTCATAGTACAGTTCACAGAAAACTCCTGAACTGATACTTAGATTTTCATACCTGTGAACAGTTTCCAGATACGACATTACGCGTTATTCCTTCAGAGCAATTGCCACATGTGCTACTATAGTCGAGGCCAAACAAATCCCTATATCAAGCTTCTTTACAGAAATGTAACTGTTATCCTGCAGCACACCCTGTCTCACACCTGCCGTCAACGATGTTACGGTCTGTGTTCTGTGGTGTTGACTTGTTCAGGTGCTGCACGTTCAGGTGCCGCACATGTCGTTGCAAATCAGGCCACGTGTACCAGCTCTGCAGGATTGATTACAACAGCTTCCCTGATGTGGAGGAAAGCAGTTGATTGGACATTCTCCTGTTACAATGCTGCATGTTGTTCCTCTCAGCAGCTGCCGCACGCACATACTCACACTAGGGTGGCTTGTATCTTGCAGCACATCCTTTGTCGCAGTTGCCGGTAGCTAGAGAGATTACACGGACTATTTTCTGTACAGTTGCCGCATCTTTCTCCTGATAAGGTATCGTATGTACTTCCTTCGGAACAACTCTCACGTGATAAAGTAGCCTACACCTTTCTTGCTTGTTTCTTTACAATACAGACTGATATCCGGGTACACAACCCGTTGAGTACACCCGATGCACTGAGTTACATGCTCTTCCCTAAACAATACACAAAGCTTCTTGTGCAATGGACACCGTACGACTCGATGCTGCACGTCTCATGTCAGTATTGTAAACAATATAAACTGTTCAGCCTTGTTCGCACACTCCTGTTACAGGGTGACCAGTTCCCAACGAGCAGTTTCCACATCTTTACGCAGTTTACAATGTAACATGAATTGTTGCATACTCACAATTAAACTACACACAAAGCTAGAAAGAGTGATTCACCTTCATACGGATAATCTTTATTTACATTAGAATGATTACAATCGACTCATGTGAATTACTGACACTTTTTTCCCGTACATATCAATTGTTAATTTGTATTATTCACTATTTATAAATTGTCATAATTTGAATATCAAAGAAGATAGTACACGAAAAGGGAGGTGAAATGTAGAAAATCTAATTTATTATTTTTTACTAATTTTTAAAAAGTGGGCAAATCAAAGAATATATTTACTTTCAGATCTTCGGAAGAACCTCCATTCCTACGAATAGCAGGAGAATCAGCAGCATGACCAACAGCAGCATCAATAACCGCAGCATTTCTTTCATCAATGCCTTCTGTTGGCAAATCAATCTGCAATATTACGACGCATTTTCTCCATTACTCCAAGAAAAAAGTCTAAGTCTAACAATAAAAGCAAGAAGAAACAAAATAAGGTGTCTCTACGTATGAGTTTACATGTGACTATGCTCAAAAAGAGTCTTACCCTCTTTCACATATTTTCATGACAATTCCAGACTATAAAATCAGTTAAAGTCATCTCGTAACCTTCCACAGCTCTCTTTAGTATCAGTTGGATGAAGTGGAGGAAATACACCAAGTCGTCCGAGTATCGAACCGCCAAATATCCTTTCTTTCGGCTTTACACGTTCCGTTGCTATTTTCCCGCTAGGTTATTATCTCCCCTCACTTATTGTTTTATAACCAAAAAATGCATCTTGGACCTTACATTCTGATAACACAAATGGGCATACAACTTAAATATTTGTAATATTTTTCCTTTACTATCCTAGTGAAAAGAAAATTTTCATAAACCTTAAATTATTAAGAATGAGATGATTACCTCGCTGCATATTGTCTGTAGAATTTTCATCTGCCCAATGGTTATCTTGTCCTTCAACTGTGTGAAATTTTCAGCCGTAAGGCTTTTCAGTAGATGAGGGTTCATAAGATCTTCATCCACAATGACAGCTAGGGTCTTTGGAGTCAATCCTTTGAGCTTTTTTTTAAGTTCTAAAAATGACAATTTGTTGACAAGTCTTGATGAAACATATAAATTACCATGAGGATACTCCATTTAATTAATAATTTTATTTAACCACTGTACCATAGTGGAATTTATAAATACCACGAAATACAGTTTTATACTGCATTTTCCATCAATCTAAAATTTAGATACAACCATAGATGGTTTTGTTGATCCTACATACATTTTTAATGTTAAAAGCATCTGTCATAATTTGTATTTTAATCAGTAACATTAATAACAAACGCAGCACATTCTTTTCTCCATAGAATGTTTACCACATAACCATCAGCAAAAGTGATTACCACAAATTCCAAAACATCTTCAAAATGTAAGTAAACAGAAAAGAAAAAGAAGAGAATGTGTACAACTAATTTTATATCAAGGATAACAGAAGAACATTATAAAAACCATTATCTTTATCTCTCCTTCAACTTGTGGTTCTTTTTGTTTCTTATAAAACTTTATATAGCTGAAAAGTATATCTTTTAGATTTGTGTTATCTGTTTCTTGTATAAACTAACAGTGGAATCTACAACAATAGGAAGATATGTATGATTTGATACTAAAAGACATTTCTACGGCATAAATCATTTACATCAAACTTCAAAAGTTAACTTTTACACCCAGAAGCCCGTGGCTTAGTAAAAGCTGTCAAAACTCGACTCATTTTCCTTTTGGTTCAAATAGCTCGTGAAACACTTAAACTCACTCTCTTCTCCTTCAGTAATCGATTTCTGAAACAAACATAGGTATAGACTTATTAGGCTCCTAATTTCTTAATAAAAAATAATGCGCTTAGGGATAAAGTTAACGGTTCAAGGTGTGTTTGAGCCTGAGGTAACAAGCATATGAGTACCTGATTCATCGGCGGGTGTCAATAGATGACTGGCATCCACAACCGTTAGCACGATGGACCATTTACACACACTGAACTTTAAAATAACTAGCTATAAAAATCTTTATCATCGTCTCTCGTTACTTTTTCAGTTTCTTGTGAACACGATGAGTGTTCCGCAAGACCAAAATATAAAAGCTCCGACGAGAAGAAAGCACTGGTTCACATGCACCATTATTTATTGTAGACCATAAACTAGGTAATGGCTTCCCTCACCTCTGCTTTGTCGTTCTGGGGAAAGCGGCTAAACAGAAATGTCCTCTGGCAAAATATATTGTAAATAATACCTGCATTAGAAAAGCGTTATCTTAAATTCCTTATTAAAGAAAACGATAGTTCAAATGACCTTCACTAAACTTTATGCTATTCATTGTTCTTACTAGGGACGTGCTACACTAATGAAGGAAACTTTTGGATATGGTGTTAACAATTCATTATTAAATTCTCATTCCAGTAAATGAAAATTACAGACTTTAAAAATATTTTCTGGAATATTTTCTGCAATTACGTCACTAACAGATGGTAGAGATGTTGACGGCCATAGCGGTTAATCTCATTCACTCTCATGTTGTATCGCAGCATCCTCATCAACCTCAAGGTAACACTACTGCTAGTACTGTACTTTTCGCCCTGATGTATCTGTTGCGGTTCATCGCTGTTACTTTAAACTTTCTGTAAATATATTAGTCTGGTAACATCGTGAATGACACACCACCGTGCATTATAAGCTCATTCCTTATCACAGAATAACGATGCAGAGAAAGAAGTTGTTGAAGTGAGGTTACTTACAGGCAGCAAACGTGAAGAAACTAAGACAAAGAACGCCTCCTGCAACGGCTGTCAACAGGTTCCCTTTGCGTTCTTCTGCTTCCGAGGTGCAGTTACCATCTTTTGTTAAACATTCTGCAAACCTATATTCAGCACGTGACATTGCGTTTACGGTAGTGTAAATGTCGTACAAATTTGTATAATAATGCGATAAAACTGTTAAAGAGAATAGTTACATTCATTATGTTTCTTCATGATTAGTTATATATTATTAATAATACATTATTATAATTAAAGCAATAAACAGTTACAATTAAGTAATAACCATCTATAATTTCATTTTATTTTAATTTTACTAGTTATAATTGTGTGATACTTTATTCCTACTAATTATAGTGGTTCACGAATGAACTGCTGAGCTTTTATTTCTTGTTTTTCTTTTGATTTGAGTTTCTTACAAAATAATCTCAGTATTAGCATTTCTTCATCCGAAGAATTATCGGAGCAATAACCATAGAATTGACTTAATCTGAGACATTGTGCTGCTGCTGTAGTGATCACAAGAACTCATGCTTCATAAAACAAAGGGAGACTAGTGAGTATTGCTTGGCAATGCAGTTATTTCCCCTGCTTTTGCGTTCGTGTTCGCTTGGTCACAACGGGTACCCCTAGAAGCGCCGTTCTTGCCTACGATTCATTACAAGAAAGAACTTATCTCAAGCCATAGAATTTTCATTAACATTAGCTTTATTTCTCATCATTAATCAGTCTGGAAGAAATTGACTTTCACCTCGCCTACCTTGGGTTGATGCCACTGTAGACCACCCAGGCTATTGCAAGGATCAGAGGACGACGAAAAAAGGTAAAAGACGACAATGAACAATATTTGTTGATAATCCAGCTAGCATGTGCAGCCGTCCAGTGGGTATCTGAAAACATGCAGGCACACCCACAAGACCACACACACACCTATGTA
>SRHC01001002.1:261626-280301 GCA_004794325.1 Pomacea maculata
TTTTTTTTCTTGTTCTTATAATTAAAAGTGAATTTTACTGTAGACTAGGTGTTGGTTCTCATTCTTGTCAACTGCAAAGCAAGCATGTCATGGATGTACTGTTACTGCTCTCTCTCTCCCACCTATTGAAATGAGGTCGGGTCTATTCAAAAACAGTTCAAATGCTCTTTCTCTTTGTTTTACTTGGGTGATAATGAAAACACATAATTAAAACTCATGTAATATGTTTTACTGGTGTATTGAGCTTACAAAAATGATAACATAAAGTGTCTTTCATTATGCAATCTTGCGAAGTACATATGCCAACTTATCCGTTTCCCACCATTTTTGTGGTGTCTTGTTTCTTTTTTATAGGAATAACTTGTTAGTCCCTTACCCAACCCCTGTAACCCTACAGTATATAAGTGTGCACACCAAAAACTACAGTATATACTTGCTGAGCTACACTGCTATTTAAAACTAAGACAAAACTATTGCTCTCTTCAAAAAAAAAAAGTTCTTTCATCACACACACATCAATTTGCCAGTTTGTACTCTCTTCATCTTAGGGCAAGCAGTGTGGAACTGCTGATAGGGACAGTCCACTTTCCCAAAGAATCAGACAGTTTCCATCCATTGGTCCATAGTGAAATGCTTGTAGAAGTAAGAGGCCTTCTGTGATGCAACATTGTGAATTCAGGGTCAGCAAACACTTTATTGATAATAATAAGTGAGAGACCATATAACTAAATCACAATATGATTTTCCCATAAGGAAATGTGAATTGTACTTGGGTAAAATAACTGTCATGCTTAGTTTAAAGCTTCCACTGTTATCAGTGCACAATTTTTTTTTTTACTACTAACAAGGCTGGCTGGTCTACAACAGGTATATGACAAACACTGTGTATGTTTAAGGCTGTTCTTTTTCCAGTGCCCATCTTAAACCACAAGGAGGATTTGTGTTGGACATGAGTTTTCTCATCTAACAGCTTTGCTTGATTGGATATAAAAGAAACATCAATATTTCTACAATGATCATGAATAAAATCTTCACCCTGATTAACTAATGACTGATCAAATAACTATAATAGTTCTGACAAACCTACAGTTAATGCTTTTAGTTTGAAATTATGTGAATATTTGGTACCGAGATAAATTACATAGCTAGATCGTTGATGATGCAATTTAGAAAAAAACCGCTAATCCTATTCTTGCTTTGTCGGAAAGTTCACTGCACCTGAACAAGGTGGCTGCTGCAAACTCTCATGTCACATGCAGTGGCAAAACTGGACAAATCCATAATTTTCAATAATAATCCATGGTTCCAGTGAAATAGTTGGATGTACAGAAGTATTACATGAAGTGCTAGTGCTCACACATCTGTCCATATTTGTCCCACGAGTCTCAAAGTGCAGAAAGATTGTTTTCTTTGAACACTACTGGGATAGTACTCTGGGATCATTATCTTCCCACACCTGTCTAATCTCTAACAGTTTTGTGTTAATCATAACTTTGAAAATCTGCATAAAAATAAATTTTACTTTGCCATCAAATATGTAAGCTCTAACCGAAGGATCTGTGAACAAGGGAATCTTGCTCTGCTCTAGCACTTAAGGCCGGTTGACCTCCATAAAGCTCTGCATCATGATTATCATCATGCTCATCATCCTCAGGGTCTGGAAGCTTGTAATACACAGCCATGTTGTGCAATACTATACATGCCATGATGATGACCACAGCTCTCTCTGGACTGTACCTACAGATAGGCAAAAATAAATCAGCTGTTATATGTTTTGTATATTTATAAGAATGACATGGACATACAACAACTGAGTTGGCTCTTAGCACATGACAGCCACCAATATTAAAACTGAGCAGCATGCATGAGAAAAAACTTACATGTAAGTAAAGAAATGTATAAGTTACATATTTCTTCAGGGGAAAGGTGAGCATGTATTATATAATAGATGTATCAATTTATTAACTTGTTAGAGCCTAACTTGAGATAACAGAAAACTTAAGGCGATTGTCATAGTTTTCTTTCCCTTCAAGTAAATACAACATTCAAATATAATGTAAAAACATTGCTTCTAAAACCTCACTCCAATATAATTTAGCATGACATACCTTAATGTTTCTTTGAGGCAAGGAAATCTTCTTTTAAGCACACCGTTACAGCGTTCAATGGTTTGCCGAGTTGGAGACAAGCTTTGGTTATACCTCTCCCGTGCAGCATCATTGTTGGTGTTGAGAAATGGAGTCATCAGCCATTCTCTCAGAGGGTAGGCACTATCACCTAATATATATCCGGTTATTGGTCGGGGATGTGCTTCAAAATCTCGGTAGAACTTTGATTCAGTCAAAATCCTGGCGTCATGGGTACTTCCAGGATATTTAACAACACAGTTAATAATATTTAAGTCACTGTCACACACTAGCTGTACATTAATTGAGTAATAACCTTTTCTATTGATAAATTCGTTTTCATGCTCAGATGGTCCCTGTATTTTTATATGAGTGCCATCTACGCTCCCAAACACGTTAGGAAAGCCAGCGATTGCGTAAAATTTTGTTTTTTGTTTGTCTGCATCTCTCTGGTTCGGCAATTTTACCCATCTATTTAGTCGATTTCGAAGAGCCTTCGAAATGCGGTGAACTGTTCGTGACACTGTGGACTTATGGGTGTTGACCGTATCTCCTGCAACTATTTGAAAACATCCCGATGCATAAAATCGCAAGGCTAAAAGCACTTGCATTTCAGGAGAGAGGCTGCCATGCTGACGAAAATGATGATAAAGTTCCTCTCTAAGATCATCAATAATTTCAAACAATTGATGGCATCTGAATCGAAACCTTTCAAACAATTCAAAATCATCGAAAACATCGAGAGGGTTGGTCTTGTCTCTGAAGATTCGATTTCGCTGTAAATTTTCATGTAATCCACGATAGCGATACACAAGTCTAAGAGCCATTTTGAAAAGGGATATAACTGTCATCTACCGAAAACAAGTTTCACATTGTCGTTCTATGCTTTTTCTCCAAAATTTATAAACGAAAACCGAGTTGCTGTGGACGCTCGTAAGTTAGTCACTTGCTAGTCGGCTGCTACGCCAACCCCCTGGTTGGACTAAAGTTACGCCCGAGCTGCGGACTAAAATTCGCCTAGTCGGGAGCAATGCAACGGTCGTAAATTTAGTCGGGTACTATACCCCTGCTACGTCCCGACTAAGGCCTTGCGCCCGAGCAATGCAACCGGGTCCTGGACTAGAGATAGGCAAGGTCGTAAATAATAAAAGCCGCCATTTGTGTAGGCGCGTGTATCTGTTCGATAACGCCGCTCGTGAGAGGAAGGTGGAGAGGAGTTTGCATAATGTATCTTCCTTCTCCAGCGTTTATTGTTGTGCCCGGTCTCAGAGGCTGCTTCCAGCATGTCCTTCGACACACACTCTTTTGGTCTTCTTGAGATTCCTGAAAATACTTCACACTTCAGTTGTCGCTCTCAGTCTCGCTTGCTCATACCCAAGCTCTGTATTGGACATTTTGAAGGTCTGTAATATCTGCAAGAATATTTTCAACTGACTGGGTGAGCTCAGTCCAAAACTCTGAGTGAATTTGCAATCCCACCACCCCAATTAAAGAAGTACACCATCACAACCATCAGATATCAAAATTAGAAGTGTACTGGGACGTTGTCATGGCAACAGTCAATAGGCGATCTTATTTAGAAAGTATCAATAATTATTATTGACATCACCTGTGATGTTTGTGGTAATGTTCGTATCTCGACATCGAGAAGGTTGCTTACTAACTTTTGGAGAAGAAGTTTCCTACTAGTGATTCCAAAACGAGGCTGATGCACTTCTTGCTCGTTTCTATCTGCATGCGAGCCTCGGCGATTCACAGAAGACTTGCAAAAGAGAATCCAATCTACAGAAATGAGATGATAGAACAGCACAGGGGGATTCCTTGCATCTTCACGAAAGTATGAATAAAGCCAATGATTGGATTCTATAACGACTTCCTGTCTACAGTCAAAGGACGCAAGTTGATGTAGCATGGATATAAATAATAAGATGTTTATCAAGATTTTCATGACTTGCAAAGACAGTCCTGCGAGAAGCAGTACAGGGAGGCAGACAAAAGTGAACTGGTCTCGTATTCAGCCCATCGTAGAGAATGGCGAAGAATCGAGAAAGTCTGCGAGATTTTGGTGGAAGGTTGGCTTGGTGCCCCTACGGCTACTCATCGCTAAGGGACTGAAAATCCACTCCAAACATTACATCAACTAAATTGAAGCATTTCTCCAAAAATCTCTAACCACGTTTTGCGGAAATTGTACACATAACATCCAAACCGAGACTCCGCTCAAAGTTGTCCGAGGACTGTGACCTCATCAAGGGACCGATGATACAAAGTCCGCAAGTCGCAAGACATTTAGATAAATAAAGCTGTCCATCCAGCCTCTGGTACGAAGCTAGATGAACACACGACCGTTGTATCCTCAAACAACTGTGGGTGGTGTGCGGGCCACGTTTTTGGCGGCAGTCGTTTCCGATGAAGCCGACAGAGGAAGAAGCGATGTCTGACGGCGACGCTGGGGCACGTCACGCCTGATAAATGTTTGACACAGACATGCGTATCTCCCTCCTCGTGGATCGCATTTCGCATTTGCTCCATAATATACGGCAAGCCTCGCAACTTGTGTTGCTGGTGCCGGCCACGACCGTATTTTTCCCACGATGCTCTGCCAACGATTCCTTGTACGCACGCGCGGACGTACAAACTCTGACCTCACCCTCGCCACGGAGACCAACGCGCTCGTCTGATTAAAAAAATCGTTTAGCTGTTTTGCTTTGAACTGGAAGAATCAATATTTCTTTAAATTTTTAAACACCTGTTGTATACAGAATGATTTAAAATTGCTAGTCTCTTACCCACAACTGTAGCATAACATTTCAGGTTTGTGATGTCCAGTTTACAAATACCAGTTACAAGAAGTGACTGTCGGTATAATTTTCTTTAATTTTGTGTTTTTTTCTCAGTGAACGGAAAACAACGGTGGTGATGGTGGTGGTGGTGGCGGTGGCGGTGGCGGTGGTGGTGGTGTCTGCAGTTCTTGGACCTCTCTGACAACTGATCGTCTCTTGAGGGAAGCTTGAATGCATTGACTTTACAAAGGCCGTTAAAGACTGCTTTCTTCCATATCTCTCGTGTCCCAGAGCATTACTAAAAATGTATTCAGTGATGTGGTAAATGCAATACAAAAACATGAAACAGAAACGTGCTTCAAGATAATGCAAAATGACTCCTGATGCCTTCTGCCTCAATGCAAACTCGTAATTCTGTTTTAGATGTAACAATATCTCATTCTCAGGAAAGATGCACAAACATCAGTTTCTCGTAAATGTCAAGATTAGCCACAGTCAAGGTTTTCTGGTCAGGCTGGATATATTCTCTGCTTTGAACTGATGTTGAATAGGGCTGCATATAATTCCTCTAAAATGATACTGCTTCATGATGACCCCATCCAAAACTTCTACCCACCCCACTACCCCAAGCAAGACCGTAAATTTAATTATTATTAACTGTGAAGTCTGTGAACAAAAGCTTTATTTCCCATTTCCTCCGATTTCTGAGACTTTCTAAGAAAGTCAACTTTTGAGGATTTTGTATCAGGTAAGCTGGTAAAACACAACCAAGTATATGATGTCTGGGGTGTCAAAAAACAAACAGTATCAATAAACATTTGAGAGATTTCAAGATTTGAAAACCTGTACACCCAGGTGAGATCTGGACACAAGGTGTGCTCACCACTGATGGTGATGTCAGTCTGGATCCTCCAACTGCAGCAGAACAACATCCATCCAAAGACAACCTGTCAGTCTTGGTCTGGGGAGACGTGTACCCACCCCCGAGCTTCAGTGCCGAGGCAGAGGGAGGGTGGTTGAGGCGGTATACGATGTGAGTCGTGGTACAACGGTTGACTTCATCAGTGACCAAGATGGCGCTTAGGTGTGTCTCGGCTACAGTGTACTCCTCGGTAAGCTCACACCATACAAACTGAAATCTCACAGAAAATGTACAAAACACATATTGGGTAAAATGGGGGTTAATGCAAAGAAAAAATGCATTGTTATCGATGTTTATCAAGCGTTTACACACCTGTATCAAACGTAAAACATGTTTATCGAGCTTAAACACACCTTTATCGCCAAAATCTCAGAGAAGCTGGAGCTGAATAAGGAGAACACTTAGATGCTGGCCATAAACTCAGTAAGGAAATGGCTCAGGATTATGTTGGGAAAATTTAAAGTTGCCGTTACTCTTAAAGATTCCTCCTTCCTCCTTCCTCCTTCCTGCCAAATTGTCTGCAGCTGTTTGCTGTGGGAGAAGCCCTGGAACCTCCTGTGTTCCACGCACTGGAATGCCTGTAAATCCACATCCGCTTGTTGATGTCAGTGTCAGGTGTGTTCTTGTCAGGTGGGCAGCAGGCAGTGAGCTGGCTACAGGTGACAAGTTTATAAAATATTCAGGCATTCTTTTAGGGTCTCTTTCGGTTGACCTTCGGTATCTAGGAGGCAGCTGTCTCTGAAAGAGGTCTGGTCTGCTGGTAAGCAACAGATGTGCAATGGTCTGTATCTCTCTTTCTTAAAGACCTTCTTAACAGACCAAATATGGACAAAGGTTTGATGACCCCCCCCCCAAAAAAAAAATTAAATTAAAAAATTCATCTATTGTAAATAATTTATATAACAAAACTTTGCTAAACGGATCAAACCTTCGTCCATATTTATGTTTTTTTTTACAACGCCCGGCCTTTAGGAGCCTTTTTAAAGGGAAGTACATTTTCAATAACATTTTGGGACCAAGAAAATTTGCTAAATATCCTTAAATATTTGACAGAATGCATCAGTTTGATAAATTCTTTTAGAAAATGGCTGGCTTTTGATTTTGTCTGGTTCCTGGTTTCTTTGAGCGTCGTCATGGTTATGACACCAGCCTGCAGCAGCAATGATCGCATCTTAATCTTTGTTGTTTCTATTTTTCAAGAACTTTTTTTAGGATGTCTTGGGAGAGATTTGCAACAGGTGTTGTACTGCGAACTTTGAAATGCGCGGTTTCGCTTGTTCACTCAGGAAGAAGGATGTCAGTACAGAAAGAAAAGATCTTAATGTCCAGCCGAAGCATGTTTAACAGTAAAACCATATTTTGTCCCCTTCTGCAGAATCTTAAATTCGCATTTTCAGGTCCAGCTAGAGTGTTAAAGGCTGGACATAAAACTGACAAATCAATAGAATTATTATGAGATTTTCTAATTAAAATGCGTTTTAAGAAAAGCAAAATTTATTGTAATGCATTCTAATTTCTGGAATCCACCATCCGCAGCCAAGACAAGAGTTTTTAATATATGATATTGAGGCGCTAGGTAATCAAAAACCCTTCCATTATTTATTTATTGTTACCTCTTTGAAACGAGATCTTAGTCTCTTGTTCGAAACCCAGGAGAGAATTGCGATGTTTAATGGTTTCTGTCTCGAGTAGTTTTTATAGAAAAAGATCTCAGTAATCGCATCCTCCGATCAAACAAACCCATTCATTTCAAAATAATGTGTTTGCAGGTTGTCCTTTGAATTCCGCGACACCTCAAATGCGTGTGCCTGAACTAAGAAGATCAAGAGACAAATAATTTCGAGCAAGTTTATTTTCGAAGACGGTTTTTAAAATAATTTGTAAATGTTATCTTGTTACCTCTAGAGGTATAGTTCATTTTTTGTCGCATACAAGAGAGCTCTTGTAGTGCTGTTATCAGGTTTAACAAGCTCGGGATCTTGAAGCCATGTCTTTCATCCAGTTTACGGGTAAATGAAATTTTTTTTACATTTCATCTAATACAACAAATGTTCAAAAACTAGTCTTTAGATGGAACTACTAAATTATCTTCAATCGAAAGGGGATTATTGTTGCAAAAACCTTTTTTCCCTAAAATATTTTCTTCTTTGTGGAGAGTTCAGGCGCCAGAGGATGAACTCTTTCCCGACCGCCATCTTCATTTGTCCAAGTTGAATCGTGTGAAGCTGGCTTAAGTTCTCGCGAGATCATTGCAGGAGATCTCTCCCTTCTCACCAGAAGGGGACCAGAACAGGTGCAAAGTCTCCAGACTTGCTTAATTCTGGCAACATCTTGGTCTGCTGGACTGCGTACACACCCGTATGTTGAGACGACTGCTCTTCGGAGTCTGGTTTGTTTTGCGAGGCAGCACACTGTCCGAGAGAAACCGTTTCTTGATGTAAATCAACGGCGGCCTTGTTTAGGAACAGGCCTGTCTTTCTTCCTGATGTTTCAAGGGGAGGACGACTGAGGTCTGTGCCCCCCCCCCTTCCATCTCACCGCCACACACACACAAACCTCACGTCACGTGACTTTCACCTTTGGTTGTTCCCTTCAGGAACGCACCGGCTGCCATGAAAGTATTCGGGGTGGCTCTTTCTTCTGTCAACCTGAAGCCATCCGCAGACTGGCTTTTGGCAAGGAGGCGAAGAGCAGTATAAGGGAAACATCTGGAAGATACCTGAACGTGTAGAAGGTCCTGTGGCATTGCCGGGTTAACCTGCCAATCGTAAATGGACTTATCTGCGCTTGCGCAGGAAGTGACCCGCAGAGATGGCAAGGAATCTGAGAGCGCGGCAACACTGATTCATCATTTTTCTCGAGGAAACCAAGTGCTCGGCCGGTCCCACCAAATCAGCGCGTGCATTATTCACGCGATAAAATCGTCCAGATGTTTGTTCCGCAAGCAGTTTTAATTTTCACAGTTTTTCAAAAAGATACACTCATGGTGCCACGGCATCTGACAGCAGTTTCCTCTCCTTGTCGCCGATGCTTGAATTTATTGAATGCAAGCACTTCAGGTACAGGATTTCCGATGGAAGCTGGCTGCGGCTCTAGTCGGCGGGAAATTAAACAGGAGTTTCTGTCTGGGTGTGTGCACAGACTGAGTAGTTCTCATGCGGCGAGCAGGCCACGTGTTCCAAACAGCTATCTTTGACCATCTTCCCTTCATCATTAAACGAAAAAACAAACAAACAAAAAATGTTGACCAGCATCACCGAGGCCAGGCCATCTCAATGTGAAATATTCTACCTGCTTGATGTCTCAGTCAAGTGCAGGTTAATGGTGTTAGTGCTGCGGGCTGTCAGTGTTATCTCGAGATATACCCCGGGTACTACAATGTCCGCTCATCATGTGTTGCACCATAAACAAAAGCCTCGTCTTCATGTTCTCTAAGACGACCTTCCAGCTGCCGCCATCAGCCAACCTTCCTTCATTATTCAAGTCAAAAAACCCGAATCAGTTAGTAAAGAATACACGAAAAACAGACAATAAATAATATGATCCAACATTAAATAAGAGAAAAGAAAATTTAAAAAGAGGAAAATGTTCAAAACGTAATGATTTAAAATTCTTTAATGTAAAATATACGAAGAGCAGTGAGTCAATAAATCAATCAACAAGAAATAAACAAAGAGCATTGACTCAAGGTCCGTCAATCAGAAAGGAAGCAGAGAAAAGGAGCATCAGTCAATCAGTAAGAGATGAAGAAAGAACAATCAGTCAATCATTTATCAAGCAATCAAAAAGAAGAAGGAAAGAAAAGACAAGGAGAAAACGGAAAGATTGAAATAAAGAAAGAAAAAAAAGTGAATAAAATTCCTTCCTCATGCTTAATTCTCTGTATGTTTTTTCTCACACTCTGTCTGCAACAAAAGTATGTTGTTGCTGTTGTTTTTTTGTGGAGTGAAGTAAATAATCGTGGGCGTTAATCACGGTAGCTGTCATTATTAAAATGCTATCTGCCCATATTAAGATCTCGTTTCCAGGCTGTAGTAAAGTAGTCTTGTTGTGGTGATGATAAGGTCATCATCAGCCGTCCAGCGCCCTCTGTTGCAGCAGATGTTGTAGGTTGAACTAGCGGCCACCCTCCTGCACTTGCTGGCAGCACCCTCCACAGGTCGGCAGCAGCTTGAAGGAGGTCACGGTGACCCTGCACGCGAGTTATCGTGACCCCATCCAAATGAGCGCTGCCATGATTTCTCTTCTAACAGCCACACCTGGTGAAGCAGCACCTGTGGTCGTAGTTATTGTTGCCCGGGTGGAGGGAGGATAAAGAGAAATCTAGGATAAACTGATTGGTTTGGCGGGAAAGTGTTTCCACCCAGAGGTGATTTCGAACCATGAGGGGAGAGGGAGTGAGGGGGAAACCGAAGAAAACCCCCAACGGCCAGTCCTGAGAGTGGGTGCCACATACAGAAAGTGCCCAGAGACGAGATTTGAACCCAGGGCCTCTCACAGCAGTTGTGACAAGCGAGTGTTTGAACCTCTACATTTGTAGGACCAGCATCTTGTCTCTGCAATCATAAAGCGGTGTCCAGTTCCCCGCAAATATTGCTTTTCTCCTGGAGCCAACGAAATTATTTAACAAAACTTTTGAAGAAAGATTTCAAAGGGTAGTTTATAAGTTAATACAAAGCGAGTTACTGGTATTTGTTTAATAAGTAACCTTTTATTATTAGCAACTTTGGCAATGAAACGTGCCTCAACTACATTGAGACACATTCGATTATTAGAACAATATTAAACAATACTTTTCTCAGTTACATGGACTCACATTAGGACAATAGTAGTCTTAGTCATATGGACACATAGCAGAATACTTTCTTGGTCACATGGTCTCATTACTCAGATCCCCTTAGGCCCAAATGTGCGGCATGAAGACACAGCGGGGTGTCTATGTTTCTGGGTGCTTCACTCTCAGTGGCCCCCAGTCACAGAGGTAGAAACAACATCCACAGACCCTTGGGAAAGAGCCGCCACCCACGACTGGAAGTCAGTATTTTTCGCCGAGGTCAGCAGCAAGCAGATTTCCAACATCACTCTTTAATCTGCTCATGCGCAGACTCTTCAATGCTTCTTTGTCGAAACCCTCGTCTCGCTATGACGTCACTGTAGTTCACTCTCCAGTCGTAACCGTCACGACTTAATGCACTTCAGTCTGTCCACCCGGACAATCAATGAACCATCCCTTGGTATATTTTTTATACTTGATTTTTGCAAATGGTTGAAAGAAAAAAAATTAGCCTAACACTTGGTTTTCAATTTTAGTGAGACAGCCTCGACAAAAAAATTCAATATGGCGTTTCCAAGACAACCACGGCAAAGACGTTCAATTTGTCGTTTCCAAGACAACCGTGACACTCAAACTGAACCTGGTTTCCAAGACTACCATGACCATTTTAACATATCGTCTCTGATTTTAAATCGGTTTCATTCGATTGACGACGCAGACGATGTACAGAAATACATTTAATTTTACGCTCGGCGGGTTTTTTTAATTTTTGTTTTGTTTTTTTTTGTTTGTTTTTTTTTTTAATTACTTTTTAAAATGTTCTTAACTTTTTAAGTGATAGACTTTTTAAGCATCCATAGTCTGTTGTTAAAGTGGCTACTCTCCAATATCAGAGCTGGGGACTAGCGGAGGATGGTGGGGTAGGAGGAAGCAGGGAGACAGCTCAGGCGGATCGTGAAGCATGAAGTCCAGGAAATTCAGGAGGAACACACCCGTGGTATACATGCGTGGCACAACGATTTTTTTTTTTTTTTATGCCAAGATGCTTGATGAGGTTGTGGTGTAAACAGGTACTCCCCTCCCCCACCAAGTAGTGTTGTGTCCCTCCGCTGCTCGTCCGCCTCACGCCCTCGCTACGTGTATTCATGCGCGCTACTGCACGTCGTAAACAGCGCGCGGTACTTTACTCAATAAATCCATTTCTACCCATTCTTCTTTTCATGGCACCTTCGTCCATGCCACAGATATATTAAAATAATAGCAGCATCTCTCTTCTCTCTCTCGGTTGCTCGCGAAGCAGTAACTCGTGATCAGACAAGTGTGACCGCTGGCTATTCTCGCCAGCCATGACACCGACAGGATAATTCGAGATTTTACGAGAGGCAGGCGGGAAATGGCGAGTTCTTACTCATCTATTACCGTGGACTGCTTACCCTTTAAAACTTGTTATAAAAGCCTTTTCATGTCTTATGTGGTTGTTAACAATAATGTGCATTGTTATGTGATTATGATGTGTTTTACATGATTGTGATTGAGTGAGGAAATGGAAATATTAGTAATATGTACAATCATTTAAAGAATACAAATGAATAAAAGAATGCATGACTAGTGCAACATATTTACTATTAATTCAATTTCTTAATAATTGTAATAATCATTGACGCGTTTTATTACACAATAAGAACATCGCAATAAAATTGCAATAAAATAAAACAAATGTGACAGAAGGAAAAAATGTTGCAAGAAATAAAAAGAAATTAACAAAAATGCTAAAAAGACCATATAAATAATATCTAGAATATAGTTATTATAAAAGTGAGTTATGAAAATATTATCATATCAAAACAGTTGCAAATGTAGGCAATAGGAAGTGTGAGGACCGGAGCTCAATAAATTTTTTTAAAATGTCGGAAAGAGATTAGTGTTCGAAGATAGTTCAAAGTTAGGATATTGTCGGACGTTTGAACACTTTTGATGGTTCTCCTCAGATCTTCTTCATTTTAATGTGAACGAGCTTCACCGACTGAACACTGACAGTTGCCTTCTGGTGTCTGGCGAGCTGACGATGAAAATTGCAGCACACTTCTCTCATTACGAGGGAGGAGATCAATACAGAGTTGGAGCCGACTGATTGCTTCTCCTCGTCGATCTCATCTGCGACATCCTCCCCCTCCCACCAGGGAGGTGCCAGCCACCCTTGGTTCTGCGCGCATGCGCAGCGGAGTGCAGCTGACATGCTGTCTGCTCCATTTCCATTTTGTCCGGGGTGTGATCGTCGCTCGAAGATGCTATCCACTTTACCGGAGCCTAATCAATGGGTAGATCGCCTGCACCCCTTTCCCCGAGACGACATCACTCCCCCCACCTCCCACAGACACACCTTTTTTTTTTTTTTGGTCACAAAGATGGCGGCGGAAGGGTTATTTCCCCCTACGTGAGGCACGTGTCGCGCTTCAAACGAAACAAAAACGCTTTTCTCCCCGCCGCCGCGGGAGTTCGCACATCAATCGTCAGAGTCCAAACACCGTTTGAATGTCGCCAGGGAGTCCCTGACATCCTTAAACGATTCTCTCCCCTCTTGTCTTCCGGTGCCTTCCAGGACGGTGCGAAGGTGTCGTCTGCTACCCATTTGACCGCCGCCAGGGGGGCGGGAATGAGCGACCATCAGGCTGTCATGGCGGACCGGAAGTGAGGCTAACAAGAGTGATTGATCTCTCTCACTCTCCCTCTCTCTCTCACTCACTCACACACCGTCTCTCTCACTCTCTCACTCTCGCAGTCTTTCAGTGTCCTGTCTCGCGTTCTCGAGAGAACCTGTCGAGAAGAAAGGTCAAAACGCGGTGAAAAATGAGACGCTGACATCTTGAAGTGGTTAGCTCATAAAATTGAGGATATTTCACAAGCGTAGACCTGCATGCTGGCTTTAGTTATAGCTGCAATGAAACCACCCAGCTCAGGTTTGCACAGGAAGCCAACAATTCAGGAACCCTAGACTCCTTTCTCACCATTAACTCAATTGTACGTGATGTATTATTGAGAGCCACCCATGTGCCCTCCGAGGCAGGGGGTACATTTCAGGAAACTAATCCACAGAAAATGATGCTGACCCTGCTGCTAGTATGCTGATGGCTATTTCGCCAGAAAAAATGACCTTTCGACAACCGTTAAAACACGGTGACACGTGTGGTGCGTGTTGGTCTGGTGGTGCAGGGTCCGTGGCTCTCACCAAAACAAGCTTTTCCCTTGTGGACCAGACACACGGAGGGTATTGTGTGAATGGACTCAGTTGCCAGTGTCGATGGGATGCACACGTAACCTCCGAGTGACACCTGCAGCACCTGACAGCAGTGACAAAGTAACATGTACATCTTGACTGGTATTGTCGTGGCTATCGTTGCTGGTCGATCAGTCATCTGCCACGTCACCATTCACACCATCTTTCCGCGACTACACACAGTCGTGCTGTGTGTGTGTGGGTTTGGTTTTTATTTCGCAAGGTGTAAAATACATAATTGTATTATAGAGAACAAAGGCGGTGTCTAAACTGAGTGTAGAAAATAGGTTTTCTACTTTTGAGCTATCTTATGTATTTAGTATAGTTTGGTATGTTAGTCGGGTGGGGGGTAAGGTTGTTTGAAATGTTAAAGCAATGAACTGGTCAAGCTGGCGGCATATCGGCCCGACTGGCGCGCCAAATGTCTAGCCGCACCATTTATTACCAGCGGACAGTCGAAGCTACGACAACAATCGACGTAAGCGGCCGCAAGTAGACCATGGCCAAAGGGAGACAACCGGGTAAAAGCCCGACCTCTCTTTGGCCGGCTGAAGGTCGGGGACCGCCTGAGGCGAGCAACGCCCCTTACACCTGCGTCCAGACCCTTGCTACACCTCCAAGGCCAACGGGAGGAAGTTACGCCACCGGAAGAAAGGAAGTCTGGCGAGGGGCAGAGCACGCCACTTCTCGAAGTAGCGAGCTGGTGAGCGGCCGCAAGAGGGTCCGTCTGAGGGATTCATAGCCAGACGTAAAAGTGTCCATGGGACGTGAGAACTTCGAATTAATTGCCTAGAGAACAGAGTAACCGGCGTATTTGGTGTACATGAACCAGGGACTGAAATTGTGAATTGTGATCTGTAATGAGCGAACAGTGAACTGGAATTGTGAACTTTAACCAGTGACACGTGAACGGCGACAAATGGAATTACCATTGTGCGAACGCTAACGGATGAGACAGCCGAGAGATAAGTTTCTTAGATTATGTCAGTACTTGTAAACCATTCTTTTTTATATATATGTACTCTTTTGTTTAATTATACTCTTTCAATTTGTTCTGAAGTCTCTTTATTAAGGTCTGCACTGAATGCGTTGTACTTAGATGTGTATGGGCGCATGCCGGATGAGTGTACGAAGGCACCAAGCTAGCCATTGCCCACAGAGCCCCATTCAGTCCATTACAACTGGCGAGCCTGCAACCCGATACGAACTTTGGAATTTATTCTGATTATTTGTACCCTAACATTTGTATCTATGCTATTGTTCAAAGTGTGTTAAGATTTGTGTTTATGCTATCTTTTTTCTCTCTTCAAAGTGTGTTAACATATATAAGTAGAAGCCACGTTATTTTTTCTCTTGAGTCGGAACCATGTGGGATATACAAGAGGGAGACGATATGGCCCAGACCGCCGAACCCTCACAGCAAACGGTAGACTCAGGCAACGCGACGTCTGAGAGCGAAAGAATACAAGAGCTAAAGAGGGATGCCGAAGCGATAGGACTTAGTGGTAAAGGCCTCACAATATATGTTCAGGAAGGAGTGAATGCGCGCCGGGAAGCAGACATGAAAAAAATAGACGCAGAGTTAGAACGCCTAAGGCTAGCGGTAGAACGCGAAAAGATAGCATTGGAAAACAGGAAGATGGAGTCGCAGAGGCACCTTGGAAGCGACGGAGTAGGGTTCAGGGAAAGGGAGGTTATGTCAAGTACTAGACCGAAAATGCCCTACTGGGACGACCAGAGTGACGATATAGACTCATATATTCGTCGATTCGAGTCACACGCTACCATGAATAAATGGCACGCAGACGAACTGTCGGGCAATCTATCGAATCTCCTTAGAGGGAAGGCCCTGACATATTATCACGAAATACCCGAGGAGGACTTAGGTTCCTTCCCCAAGGTAAAGAAGCACCTCCTTACCCGTTTTCAATGTACGGAGGAAGGCTTCCGTCGGCAATTCCGAGCCGCTCGGCCGGACCGAGAAGAAACCATAGCCGTATTTTTTTCGAGAATCAAGCGATATTTCAACAGATGGCTAGAGCTGGGGGACATAACAAATGACTTTAGTGGCCTTGTCGACCTGCTGTTACGGGAGCAACTGTTAGCTGGCCTATCTAGCAACGTAGTTTCTTTCCTGATGGAGAGAAAATATCAGACAGTTAACGACTTAGTGGAAGCAGCGGACAGGTATAGAGAGGCACACAGAGATAGGCCCATGGCCGCAAACACTGACTCAAACGTGTTCTGCGCAAACGCCGGGATCCCTGAGCCCCTAGCAGCGAGCGGAGGAACACGACGCCCCCCTCCGAGAGCCACAGACAGACATTACCGTGCAGAAAATAGCCATGCGGGCGGTTACCCAGGCCGGCGTAATCACACGTTCACAAACCGTAGCCGGAAAAACACGCAAGACAACAGCAACGGCATCGACCCCACCGACTTGAAGTTTTACGGGGATAAAAGAGGGTGTTGGGGTTGCCGTTCGCACGATCACTGGTGGAAGCGGTGCGGGAGGCCGCAGTTTAAGCCTAGTCCTAATCCCCAGAAACCAAACCTCGCTTCCATCGGGCTTATAGTCAGTACGGAGTTCGACATTACACAGCGCGAAGGGGTGGAAATCGCTGACGAAGTGGCCATCGGTATGTCAGCGGCGGAGAATTTACCACCGTCCATACAGACATGCCAGGGGTCGCTAGGTGGCACACCCGTCACAGTGATGTTAGATTCAGGTTGCTCGACGGTCGGAGTGAGACGGAGCTTGCTACGCCGCGAACAATTTCTGAGCAAAGTGCAATTGTGCCGTCTTTTCAACGGCCAGACCGTACAGTTTCCGGTCGCACTAGTCCGCCTCGAGTGCCCATACTTCTCAGGAACGGTAGAGGCATGCGTTATCGATAACCCCGTCTGCGATGTCATCTTGGGCTGCGTGGACGGGTCCACGTTTCATTGTACACAAGCGGCCGCAACCGCTCACACGCGCGCTCAGACGGCCAGGCAAGAAAAACCCTTTCACCCGCCCCTGACAACAAAAACCCCCCAGCTAGACATTAACCCGGAAAAATTAGCTGAACTGCAGCTAGAAGACACCAACGAGCAGAATGGCACAACAGAGGGCCAAACCTACCAACGCCCTAGAGAGCTCCCTGTGGTAAACAGAAGGACAGAAAAGGACGCCCAGACGAAGCAAGAGGCAGAAGGAAACGCTAGGTCGCAGGAAGAGAACGAAGAGCTAACGGCGGAGAAGAATCAAGCTGAAAAAGTTCGGTTAAAAATGATTCAAGAAAAGGGCGACTTGGGCCTGGCTAAGAACCTGAACCTGACTGAAAGGGTATTTAGTGGATCAGAATCCAGCTTAGAGAAAATGATTCCAAAAATTGAGGAAGAAATTAAGCAGCTAGGAAAGGCAATCAAGTCCAAAATGAAGTTGTACGAAGAGAGAAAGTACTACTCTGCTTTTAGGGATCTTGCTAAACGGTACCTGCCGAAACTTCTAGCAATGAGAGGAAAGAGGAAACGGCATCGTAGGCAGCGCGGCACACCGACCACAGTAGACGGACGGCACACAGTAGACAAACAGAAAGGACATAGAACACGAAAACTGTATACTAGTCACTGGGTCACAGTAGACGGGCCTGACATAGAGGTTACCCGTGGTAGCAAGAGCAAAGAGACAAAGACAAGACAGAGAAAACTGCACTATAGACAGTTGGTTACCTCCACCATAGTATATGGGTTACAGACAACTAGCATGTAACGAGGTAGATTTTCAGGTTTGGACCACATTTTGTTGTTGACTGTATTATGACTATGATAATGATTACGATTATGACTTTGATGGATGATTATAGCCCGTAGTGTGTACAGGAGTGTACTAACGCCGATTTTGTTTTTCTTTCTTTCTTTCTTTTTCTCTATAATAATATTGAAGATGTTGATTGCTGTATGGTTGATGATGATGAGGAGAGATGGCACTAATGCTGAATTTTGTTTTAATGATAAGGATCATGTTGATGATTGTACTCACGATGAATTTTTTTCTTTATGATGATGTTTATAACCAGTCTCCATGCATATCAGCTGTTCACAATCTGCAGTATTGCATTTGGCCTTTTATGTAACATGCTACCAACACTGTTAGCACTGGAATTTTTTTTTTGTTGTTGTGAGTGTATTGTACACAATTGATATATTGGGGTGTCATGTGTTTTGAGCCCAGGGCCAGCTATGTTCATTTAAATGTTATAGTGGCGTGGGTAGGCTAGTCCCGAGGGGATAGTCTGTCGGGTAGCATCGTAGGGTGTACCTGTGTTGTTGAGGGTGATCGCCGGCTAGCTCCATTCAAGTGGACTAGAGGGATACCCTAGGGCGGCAGAGTAAGTCTGCGCGCTGCATAATTGGTATATGTTCAGGGTGATCGCCGGCTAGCTCCATTCAAGTGGACTAGAGGGATGCCCATAGGGCGGCAGAGAAAGTGTCTGCGCGCCAGCAGAACCCGAGGGGTTGCTGCATAATTTTTATAGGTTGAGGGTGATCGCCGACTAGCTCCATTCAAGTGGACTAAAGGGATACCCTAGGGCGGCAGAGGAAGCGTCTGCGCGCCAGCAGAACCAGAAGGTTCTATGTAGAGTGGTCTTTGCATAATGCAACTTTGAAGGTGAATTGGCTTATGTGCTAAGAGTAATTTTTTTTTCTCTCATGAAGGTTCATTGTTGTAATTGATTACTTGTTGCTTTATTCATTTGACAGATGCATATGTGGTAATAATTTTAGCAACTGTTTGAATTTGATTGAATTAT
>SRHC01001002.1:280843-308647 GCA_004794325.1 Pomacea maculata
TTAATTGCCTAGAGAACAGAGTAACCGGCGTATTTGGTGTACATGAACCAGGGACTGAAATTGTGAATTGTGATCTGTAATGAGCGAACAGTGAACTGGAATTGTGAACTTTAACCAGTGACACGTGAACGGCGACAAATGGAATTACCATTGTGCGAACGCTAACGGATGAGACAGCCGAGAGATAAGTTTCTTAGATTATGTCAGTACTTGTAAACCATTCTTTTTTATATATATGTACTCTTTTGTTTAATTATACTCTTTCAATTTGTTCTGAAGTCTCTTTATTAAGGTCTGCACTGAATGCGTTGTACTTAGATGTGTATGGGCGCATGCCGGATGAGTGTACGAAGGCACCAAGCTAGCCATTGCCCACAGAGCCCCATTCAGTCCATTACAAAGTGTATGTTTGTCCTTAAAATATAGGCGAATTCCCCCCAACCACTTCAAAACACACACACACACACACACACACTAATTTCTACGAAAATAATAAGAGCCAACAATTCAAATGCATCATTCACATATACCAAGAATCGACTTATACAAGAGGAATGTGAAATTTTCAGGAGGCTTTCTGTGGAATATCTAATAAACGGAATCCAGTCAACATCAGTTCAAAGCAGAACTTTTACAACATCTGTCTCAAAACCATTGATCGCTTACAGAGACTCCCACGCTAATAATCAAACATTGAACAAGCACCATATGTGACTCATTCGATCATTTGGTTTAAAAAATCCGGGTCATATATACACTAATATTATATGTATTCTAATTTTCCCTCTTGTTATCAATTCCTTAGTTTGTAGTAAAGTAGTGTTCAGTTGACTTTATTCCTTAGACCGAGAGTTAGACGTAAAAAAGCACCTTTGCTTATTGTTACCCCGGTAAATAAAGATTTTTTCATTTTGTTATGTACGTGTGTGTGTGTGTGTGAGAGATAATATATGCGACTTTATTTGCAATTAGTAAGCAGGTGCATAAGGAAACAAGTACCACAAAGCACTTATGCACTTAAACTTGGACTCTGATTATCACCAATTGTCATTTTAACCTTTGTGGCTCATGTCAACATTTCTTCGCGTTCAACACATGTTAAGCATGACCTTCTCTTCTTCCTTCTACGGTGTCAGACATCAGACATCTTTGATCGCAAGGGGGGGGGGGAATTGGTGTTTTACGCCTTGTCAGTAGCTAAGGCTATATTACGGCAAGCAGCCAGCCCTGTAAACAGATGCCACGTGCAGAGAAAGATCAGCGTGCCCGAGACGAGAAATGAACTCAGGGCAGCCAACCTTCACTGTATTGGTGACAGGCGCTAACCGTTGCGCCACCGGACCGCTCTTTGATCGCAAGATCGCTGCATATAGTTGTATCACATGAGGTTGAATTACTTTTACATGAGTGCTCAGCGAAGGAGATACGGTCAAGATAATTAGTATTTAGTATTCTGTTTATTAAAGAAATACCTTCGACAAATGAAACATCAGTTTAAATGCACACGCAATCAATGTTTCAATCAGCCTTGTGCCCTAGTCAGGCAATGATCGATCCTCATCGATCTAGAAAACTGGGCCATAACCTACCGACCTTTTGATCGATCTTTATGCGAGGAAACAGTTAACCAATGACCATCATATGTGTATATATACAGTATACATGTATATGTAAACAGATGAGAACATTATACGTACAGGTATATGTATAGTCATCAATTAAGCGTTTATTGAGAACTCGCATGCCGTTATGTATATATAACCTCAACAGTTGTCTCTTTGCATACGACAGTATGGTATATCGTGTGCTAGAAAGAAAAAGACCCGAACTAAATCGATTATTTTTAATTTTGCATGCTTGTAGAAGATACTGCATTCACAGAACTAAATGCGGCTATAGTGCTAAATACTTTTCATCCCGTGTGCTCACTTTGACATCGTCCTGTACAAAGAACCATGATCGAGCCTACAAATCTTTGAGGTCTGCAAAGCGCCGGTTCACTCGCACCACGAACTAATAACCCACTGAACGAATTGCTTGGCTATATTCGAGACAGCTGTTACTCAGCAAAATTTCTGCTCTAAATGCGCTGAGTCATGTTAGCTTGGACTTGCCAATGAAATGTTGGCGGGTCGTAATGTGTACCATTGCCATGAGTGACGAGGCTCTTCCTAGGTTTATATAGACGCGCCTGGTAGCTTCAACGCGCGATCAGCGAATATTACTGCCGGGTGCATATTTTCATGTACAGAAGCTACAAAGAGTCCACAATGGCATCGAAACTGAAGGTCGTTATTTTCCTAGGAACCACTCGCGAAGGAAGACTCGGTCCTAGAGTTGCGAAATTCGTGCAGGATCATCTCAAGTCCAAGTACGATGTGACACTGTTTGGTGAGCGCTTTTACCATGGCTACTGTGTTTGTCTTGTCAATCAATGTTAACGACCTTTCTATTTTTTTTTTCTCAATTTTACTTTGAATTAATTTCTTATTAATGACAAATATTTTCGTTTCGATGTAGATCGCGTAGGCTGTGCTACTATATGCATATGAAAAGTCACCGCGGTCTTTTCGACCCAAGGTGATATCGTCCCTAAGCGGGAATCAAAAGTTGTCTCAGCTATACATGTATATGTTCATATCGTCCCAACACCGAAAACCGAATCGCCCAGGCCCCAAAGACGAATCGATCACCGATGACTAGTGTCTGTTAATGTCAAATATTATCAAAAGAGCCGTACGTTGTTCCTACACGGTCACCTATTTCAAACAGAACTATGGGAATTTTTTTTTTAACCTTTGACCCTATAACCCTCGATCTGCATATAATAATAGTGTGGATTTATATAGCACATTTCTCAACTGCAGACTAGATGCAGCACACAAAAAGTCAAAATGCGAATTCAAAGCAAAAGGAGGACAAAATCTTTAATGTAAAAAAAAAAAAACTTGTTTAAATCTTAATATGGTTCATTTTCATATTGCCGTGCAGCAATTTGCGTTTTGTAAAATGGTGATTGAACTTATTCGAATGGCACTGTTTAAAATAGGCAGCTGAGCTTGCATCTTACAGTGTTCAAACAAAGCATGACCTTTTTAAATTGGTCGTATTTAGTCAATGACTTGTGTCATTGGTGATTGATTTTTTTGGGTCTGGGGCAATGTTTTTGGTTTTGGGACGATATATGGACATAGAGGGGACGATTTGACTCGGGGCGAAATGACCAGCCCGCATATAAGGAGTATGTGTTCAATCAAAATATAACATTTCGTTCAGAGACTTAATTTGTTCTTGTGAACAACTTTAACCTAGGGAAAGGTCGATAACAAGGGGGAAAAAACAAAGAGTATGGGAGAAAACACCAGTGAGGTGTTGAACAAATAATATATTGGACATGAAATTAAAAAAGAAAGAAATATTTGCTCCCACAGACCCTTTTTATTTATACTTGTGATTTATTTGGTTATTCGTGTGCCTTGACCATGAAAGGTTTTTGAATTGTTTTCACTTTTTTAGCTATTTTTAAGCACAGATGAAATGAATCTATTGAATTGAAAGTAATTATAGAAACTGTGATTTACAAACAAACAAAAAATCTAACAGTTGTAGTGTTATACTGCAATAAAACTTTATGATAATTAGTAGTTTTAATGAGTAGGTTCCATGGTAAGACTGGTTGTAAATGGTCCAAAACTTAATTGCTGTTTCAAAGACTAGGAGAGCGGCTTTACAAACTATATTTCCTTCAGATATGGGTAGGAAATTAGGAAAGATAAAGGGCACAAAGAGAAGGGTTAGAATCCTCAAGCCTTTCCCTAAGTATTGTGAACTTGTGCCACTATAGTCACTTGGCTATGGGACTTAAAGAAGCTGAAAAGTTCAATGGGGTCAGGTGTGGTACACATAGCATGACATTTGTAATCTGCCCCTGTGAAACTGACTGGACATGAATTGTTCCCTTTTAGATGCGGAAGAGATGAACCTACCCATGCTGAAGAAGGCTCTGCACTTTTATAGAGACCAGTCACAAGCCCCGAAAGTTCTTCTTGACTGTGACGCAAAAATTCAAGCTGCAGATGCTTTCATTGTTCTAACAGCAGAATACAACCACAGCATACCCCCAGCTCTTAGCAACTTGCTGGACCACTTTGGGCCCCAGGGATTCTCATACAAGCCTTCTGGCATCATCAGCTATTCACCAGGTGAGACCTTTTGGTATTTCGATTTGTCACTAATCCATGGAAAGCATGCATAAATCAATCTGTCATGTGGATTTTTTAAAAACAAAAAATATAGCTATATGTACTTAATGAATCTGTGTGGGTTTTGTTTTAGGAATCTATGGTGGTATGCGAGCTGCCATGCAGTTGCGCTGTTTCCTGAGTGAACTGGGAACTCTCAGCGTCTCCAACATTTTTGGCATCCCAGAAGTGCACAAAGCCCTGGATGAGAATGGAAAGCCATTGAATGAGCACATGGTAACAGGGCTTGATCGTTTGATGTCTCAGCTGGATTGGCATGCCCATGCCATGAAAAACCACCGCAGCAAAGTCGGAGTACCAAAATAACCTTCATAAAATGAAATATATTGTGAAGTAGTATGGTTCTTAGTAATTGTGTGGTAGTGTACAATAACATTATTTCAAGATCCCATGATCATAACCTACAAAAGTGTAAATCTCTGAAGACCATAAATTGTGAAAAACTCTAAATTTGTTATTTAGAAACACCAACTTCTTTTGGTGATTCTGCAAAGCAGATTTATCTCTTTCCTTTCTCTTTAGAATGTCTACTCATAATCCCTAAAGGTGTTTACAAGGATTTAAAGTATAGACATAAAGATATTTGTCTTGAGATCTCACCTTCTAGCATAGATATTTGCAGGTGCAATACAACATGAAAAGGCGGCTATGGTGAAGACACTGTTAAACAGAACATTGGGGCCAGCATTTCTATATCATCTATGTGTATTTTTATCACTCAGGTTTGTTAACCTTAAGAAAGAATTTTTTTTTTTGTACTTGAAAAATGACAAAAATGTTAGTGTTTAATCAAAGATCTGTTAGCTGCCAGTTGATCAATGGGCTGCTTTAAAATATGTTTAAAAAAGTCTGTAATTTCATGAGAGATTACCTGCAACTTAAAGCTTGCAGTTCGTGACCAGTGATTTGAATAAATGTAGTAATTAACATCACATAATTGCAGAAGGAAATGGAAAGGTAAACTAAGTGGAGTTGAACAAATTGTAATTGCTCACCATGACATATACAGTATGGCAGTATGCAGAATTTGGTGGTGTTCATATTTGTGTCAGTGTTTTATGTGCGTGTGTGGTTTACACTACAGCTGCTGTTACCTTTTTTCATGCTTGTCAAGTAAACTTCATTTAACTTGTGCATGAACCACACCACATTTCTACCCATGATGATTGAAATTTTATGAACTTGTGAAATTATGGACTACTTTAAGCCTTTTGTCCTAGGAAACAATTCATTCTGTTTGTAAGTTTGTTTTAGTATACATGCATCAATCAGTAAAGATTTGATTATAATCCAAGAATAACTGGTGTAAAATCCTGTGGTTTACAATTCATTTGTCAGATCTACATTTCCCTTTTTTCAGTCTTCATACACTATACTTTTATGCCTGTTAAAACCTAAAGGAAGTGGCTAAAGGAACTAATCAGCTTTCGCACTCAGGAAATATGTAAATGTAGTAACTTTTTTAAAAACCTCTTGGTTGGTTTTTTTTTTTACCCCAAGAGTATATAAACTTAACTTTCTTCCTGTTTGCACAAACTTTTAAAAGTGCCATTTTCACTAGTTATATTATGTGCATTGTTAAAGTAGATCTTCAGTGCATATTTTTCAATTTATATTTTTTTGTTGGCATGTCACAAAAAATTATGTTTAAAGTAAAGTTTACCATTATACCAATAGGTCATGTCTGAGTGTTTTGAAGAACCTTGTTAGATGCTGCATTCGTAACATTTCTTCCCCTTTCCCACCTTCAGTAGGAGTCCTGACCCGTTATCTCGCCACCATTTGGCCACAGATGAGGGCTGCGTCATAATGAGGGTAGATGAACATTTTATAACATTGTTTTTTCAAATGAGTTGCTCAAAGCGCTTTACAGAAATTATATACAGACCTATCCACATAAACAGAATCACTAACACCATGCACCCATATTCACATGGAACAGACACGCTCACGTCTACAACAAGCACACCAACTCATACACAAGATAAATACAGACGCAGTATGTACGCTTATACTCAGGCCATAGTCGCAATCTCTGTTCTGAAAAAAAAATGCATCTTAAGTTTGGACTTAATGGTGGTAAGACAGTGGTGTATGAACCAAGGAGTGCAGCCGCCCTGTCAAAAAAAGAAACGGAGGGGACAAGAATGTAAACGTCGTTCACTGTCAGCACAGACGTGTAATACAAGTTCGTGCTGTCAGTATAGAGTTTGACAAAAACAGCCGAGCATCTTCCTACACCGCTGTAAGAGAACCAGAGTAACGATCTATAATGCTGACAGGTAATCTGTTCCAGGTTGATGAGGCTTGGTAGGAGAAAGATCTCTGGCCACACGTCTTTGTCTTAGTGGACTCGAAGAAGCTTAATTAGCGTATGGGTAGCTTTTGGGTAAATTGTTCTGCCACAAAATGTGGCGAGGGTCGGTGTTGGTGACATAACGGGTGGTGAGATAACGATTGAGTTGAAGCTATTTAACCTTTGGGCACGATAGTGCCGGGGAAGGCGAGTTTCTTTACTTTTATTGCAAAGTTCAAACTTTTCCTTTTCTTTCTCCGTTTAGCTAGGTTTCTTGGTCTAATGATTACCTGAGAGCAGCAATAATAAAAAGCAACCCACTGCCGTCTTCACAGTCTTCAGTTATTACCCGGTCTTTGTAATACCGTACGTACTTCTATGCAGTTCTCAGAGGGTCAGGCTTTGCTTTGCTCACGCTGATGCGCGCGGGAGGGGTACGTGTGTGTTGGGGAAGAGGAGGGTTTAACGACCTGTTTATATGAGTGTGGGTGTGTTGTACTATATTTGAACTGAACTAGATTAATATTATGAAAATTTTCCTTTGTTGAAGTTGACGGGATAGACATGTCCAAAGTAACTCATGAAATTTCTTAATGGCATAAAGAATCCTTACCGTTCCTATAATAGTTACAAAGAAGACTGTCGAACGAAAAGTAATTGTATATTTTTTGTAAATAAAAAAAAAAAAGCGAAATGATCAAAGGATTATGTGAACGATGGACCTGCTCATGATGATGAAGTAAGTATAGTGAAATCCTGGGGGATTCTCGGCTGTGTGGCGTGAAACGTTCGACTGAGGTGCATAACCTAATTCCCAGAGGGTATAGGTATATTTATCTACACTCTCTGACCTTCTCACGCGGAATATCGTTGGATCCAACAGCTCCAAAAAAGAGAGAGAGAGAGCAGCGGCTGACTGCACTGGAAGTTGAGTTCGCTAAAGGTTCAGTCCGAATGCACTGGAGATGGTAAAAAAAAAGTTTGATATATTTGTACAGCGAAACTGCAAAGTACAGGGGAACTTGTCACTGGAATGCTGCTCTGGCAGGTCATACAATGTGGAACAATCCCATGAGTGATTCCGTGGACTATATAAAGCCTTTTTTCATGTCAGTACTTTACCAGTGAAAGCGCCGGATTCTAATTTTCACGTGAAGAAGCTTTTAAGTCGACCATGGCTTCTAAACTCAATGTCCTTATGTTTCTGGGAACCACTCGTGAAGGGAGACTTGGTCCTCGAGTGGCACAGTTCGTGCAACATCAGCTCAAGACGAAGTATGACTTGATGCTGTTAGGTAAGCACATTTTTCGGGGCTTTAAGATGAAATCAATCCTGGCTTCCAAACCCTTTTCAATGATGTTAAAAATGGCGGCGAGTAATGTTCGATAGTTTAGACTTCACGATGATTTGCACGTGAAAGAGCAGCACGCGCATTCTCAGAACCTGTTCAACACTTCAGTGTCAGACAACAATTCCAAGAGTCATTTCTGGGATACATAAATGCATTATTGTAAAGTGTAATTCCACTTAAAATGTGTACACGCCGTGCATTTAACAATACTTATCTGAAAAGAGCAAACGAAATCGATGATTGTAGTTATTGTTGAAAAATAAAAAAATAAATCAATCGAAAACATTCAAATATAAAAAAACAGTTGCTTAGGTGATATTGCATGGGAGAAGGGGAACTGTCTTCTGTAAACATTACTCCAAACACCCTTTCCCATAATGCAAAAGGGGTCGTCGGTGGCACAACGGTTTGCACCTGTCTCCAATGCAGTGAAGGTTGGTTGTACGGGGTTCAGCTCTTGCCTCAGGCACGCTTTTCTTTCTCTGTATGTGGCGTGTGTTTACAGGGCTGACTGCCTTGCCGTGATATACCTTTAGATGCTGGTTCGGCGCAAAACACCAATTTCTTCTTCTCAAAAACATTTTTTCATAGAAATATTAAAGTTCTTGTTCAATAGTGTTATAGAGGCGATTAACTGCTGTTTGTTTTGCTTTTCTATATCCAGTGTGTGCAAACAGTAAAAATTGCAAGAATAAAATAAAATGTTAGTATATTTTTATGTCATTCTTGGTTTTGATCCTTTTCATAATTTTGATTACAGGCAAGAAAATGTGAATATCTTTAATATGCTGTGTGGTTCATTATGGTAGCTGAAACCTATAATATAGATCAGTATCAGCATTTCTGCTTCTGTTCAGATATATCTTCAAAAAAAAAAAAACCACACAACTTTATTTAACATCTGTTGGCTTTTTAATTGTTTGTAATTAGAAAAAGATGACTAAAAAAAATTCAAAGTATTTTGAGTCAATAACTGAAACATGGGAATACAAAAAAAAAAAACAACAACCCAGTAAAAATAAAAATAAATACAGTATTATCAAGTTGAGCTTGTTAAGAAATGTGTAATGCATTTTAGCTGGATTTTAGTAGCACTAAGCGGCATCCACATTAACTGTATGAAAAGCAAATGTATAGTAAGCACTTGGTGGGAGTGACACATGCACGCAGTCACCAGGATAGCTGACAATGCACAAATTGTTGTGCCAAACATCCTATGTTGTAATAAAAATAACAAGTATAGAAGCAGATTTAAAAAAAAAAAAAACACTTTTATTTGAAATGCACTAGAAAGGTTAAAAAATTTTCTTAGGTCTCAGGATTTTTTTAAAACATGTAACTAAAAATATAAAAATGTGAGGGACACTTGACTATAAGATTTTGAATAGCTTGAAAGCTGACCTTAGAGAATACACCCAGTGTACAAATGCAGAATACAGCAGATCCATTTCAATTTGGGTGATTTATGAAGGCATGGTATTTAACTTATCTGCTCCTGTAAAATCAACTGAGCATGATTTGCAGATGCAGAAGACCTGAATCTACCCATGCTGAAGAAGGCCCTGCACTTTTATGAAGACCCATCACAAGCCCCAAAAGTTCTTCTTGACTGCAAAGCAAAAATTCAAGCCGCAGATGCTTTCATTGTTATAACAGCAGAATACAACACAGGCATGCCGCCAGCACTTAGCAACATGCTGAATCACTTCGGACCCAAATCATTCTCTTACAAGCCTTCTGGCATCATCAGTTATTCAGTGGGTAAGCATGATCGATATTTCATCATTTTTGATCTCTATACAACGCAAATAAATCTGGTCATGGGCTACTTGATGGGTCTGTTTGTGTGTTTTTAGGAATCTTTGGAGGGGTGCGAGCTGCCATGCAGTTACGATGTTTCCTAGGTGAAATAGGAACTCTCAGTGTCTCCAATGTTTTTGCCATCCCAGAAGTACACACAGCCTTGGATGAGAATGGAAAGCCATTAAATGAGCACATGGTGACAGGGCTTGATCACATGATCTCTCAGCTGGATTGGTATGCTCATGCCATGAAAAACCATCGCAACATGACTGGAGTACCAAAATATATTCCAAAAAGTGACATAATTTATGAGTAAATATGATTACTAGTTACTGGATGGCAGAGTACACTGATACCATCCATGTCTTACACGTCAAGATCAGTAATGTTAGCTTACAAAAGTATAGGTCCCTATTGTTTACTTTTTGTAAAGCAGATAGCAGATGTTTCCTTTTTTGCATGCCTACTTATGCCCAAGGTCAAGCATAAAATTAAGTTGCTAGCAGATTATAAGAACATAGTGTAGTCATGGGTTTGTTGCAATGGATATCATTTTTTTAAATTTATATAAATTCTGGCCAGTGCCAATGTGAGAACCTGTGTTAATGAGATGTGACAGAGGAAATGTATTGGTTCTTTTCAAAAACCTATAAGGGAACAGCAGTGTTCAAAAGCTTGTATCTCACGAATATGGGTATACATGGTTTTTTGTTTTCTTGTTATGATCACAATTTTCTCAAAATAATATGCTGTTTTACCAACCAAAGTTGGTTTTGTTTTCCTCCAAAGCTAAGAAAAAAAAGAAAGGCATCTAACTTTGATATTAAAACTGAATATTCAAGTCATGACTTTCATCGACTCTCCTTGCATTATGCATATTGCAAACATCCTTTATAAAACATTGCAAGTTGAATTGCCATTGAATTCTCAATCACTTCTTACATCACACTCAGCATTTAATTTAACTTACTTCACAATCAGCATTTAATTTAAAACATGACATGCATGTTTATTAATAAAAGGATGGATTCTCTAATGAGAACACGAAATTCCTTCAGAAGAGAACATTCAGGATTTCTTTGGTAACAAAGATTTTTTTAAAAACTGCCTTTTGCACAAATGGTGGGCTTTTGGGAAAGGTCGGGGGTCTGCGAGAAGTATAAGAGAGGAAGACATCTCCTGACTTGGACTCCCTAATAAATGGTTGAAATGTTAATCTCTGCTGTCTAAGTTATGCTGTTTCCAGAAATTTTTCGGCATCAAGAACTAATAAAAAGGTGAACATTCCCAATATTGATGATTTACAATATTCCTAGAGCCTTGCATCTTAGACATGTTTTGGCTTCTATTAGTCAGATGAACTGAAACAAGCACAAGTTTGCTATGGTTGCAACATGGCTTGGCCAACATTTCTGTGAAGCCTGAATGATAAATCATTTCTGAGCACAAACGAGAATTGTGGAAAAGGTACTGTGTGCTGGTTTTTGTCAGGTCAAACATCTCCAAGGCAGTTATGCTCACCAAACCACACCACAGGTGGTAAAGCTATGGCCATTTAACAAGGTATTGTCACAGCATTAGATATGGTTCTGCAAAGACAAGAGGTAAACTGACCACTGCACTGCACTACATCTTTCAAAACAGTTTGTCATACCAAACATTTTAGTCACATCAAACATGTCTGTCAAAAGATGCTAATTAAAACACACCAAAAGAATATGGCACACACACATCTTGACATAACACCTCCTTTTTTAAAAACAAGAATGCACAGTAAAATTTTGAAGACATATGGCTTTACATCTCAAATGTAATGAGGCTATATAAAACAAATACCAGCATGCATTTTTTCTATAAACCAAAATCACAATGAAGGAAATAGGTAAACTTTTCTGTGGGGAGAAATTATACTATCACATATGATTCTTATTATCACACACAAAAAGATCACACAAATTCTCAAAACATTTTTTAAAATATAAATTAAAAAGTAACTCTTTCAAAATGTATCACAACTGTGGAACAGGAGTGATTTTCATGCGTGTGTAGTTTGTACTGGGGCATAAGGCTGCATTACAACAGAAAATGGCAGACATATATCAAGGCAAACATTTTTTTTTTAAACAAATGCATATAAAACATGCATGTACATACTCGCACACCTACACAGACACACTGAGGTGTTTTTTTGGAAACTCCTGCACAAGATCTGAAATGTCAGTCTTTCATGAGATCTCTTCTTTTGTGTCACATTTTCTCTCTTCCTGTTCTGATGTGTCACATTTGACCTCTTCTTGCTCTGATAATAGTACACCATCACATTTACTTATCTTCTCACCTTCTACCAACTCCTCTCCAACATTTGAAAGCAATCCTGTCTCATTGGTGACATCCCTTTGCTTAAAATCCTTGTCTTTTGGACAGGAATCTGTTATCTTCTCATGTGCTTTTTGATTGTCTGTATTTGTTTGTGCCTTTGCTTTCTCATCTTCACTGTCACTTTCTTTCTGTTCACCTTCGGCTGCTTCTACAATGTCCTCCATCTGTTTAACATCTGGGGCACGTTTAAAAATAATTCCAGCATCGGCATTAGCATCATAGGGTCTAATCAGCTCTAGTTCTACAGCTTTGTCCAGCGCAGCCTGTGCATATTCCCGCACACCTGCTCTTTCTTCACCATCTAACCGTGTCAACGCCATAAGAATTTCCAGGACCTGACACGACAAATCATAATAAAATTTTAACTTCATTGTAACGTCATAGAAACTATTTCAAGCACAGATTAATTTATTGTGTGATTTTGAATACAGCAGTTAATTTAATAGAATAGTATATCTTAAATTTTTTTAAATAGCTGCACATCCATCTGTTGGTCAGAAACAACTGTTCAGGCCCTACTGACATCGATATTTCAATGTATGAAGATTGAGTTAATGCATGAACATCATTTTAAAAGCAAATATATCCCACAAATAATATTCAATGACAATAAGATTATTCACTTGTCAGAAAGAAAAGAAAGCTGCAAGACCTCGTGAACATAATACTCAGACTTACGCGTGACTCTATTAAGCGTGTAGCTATATCCTTGTCTGCAGCCATGAGATTCAATGTCACATACGAGGCACGGTGCTGGATCTCAACTTTGTCACTTACTAGCAATGCTTGTAGAATCTGCAGCCATGGTTTTACCTGTTGAGGCATAGTACAAATGCAAACTCTGGTAAGACTGTTTGGTAAAGCTATTTGTCTAAAGATGAGCGCACAAGATAGTTTGGGTTTATTTTTACACCCTTTGATTTCTAGCAAAATGCTATCAATCTTACCTGTGTTATTTTATGGCAAAGTTTGTGATTTGTGGACATGTTAGCCAATGCACCTGCTGCTGCTTGCATCAGTTCAAGATCCTCTTCACCAGCAAAAAGCACAAGGACCTTCACACGGTCATTGTCCCTCTCAAACAGTTCTTGCACCTACAGGAATTAAGGCTAAGATTTTATGACCATCAAAAAGCCCACATACGGATCACTAAAATCTGTTGTCTTGATTTTAATTTAAGCTATGCTATAGCCATGTTACCACATGTGCTGACTTTTTCAAGTTTCATAAATGATACAAATGCCTAGTCATCATGTCCTTGTCATCACTCTTGTCTGCTGTCCAGCACAAGATCTCAGGTCTCTGTTTTTCAGAATACCTAGCTTTAACTTGGTAAAGTCTAATTAGTACTACATAGCTGTTGCCACAATAGCTGTAGCAGGCTCTCTAAGTGATAGCTAAAGCTTGTCACAAGTTGTGTAGAAATGGAACCTGGGGCAAAGGTTGGTCTTAAACTCGCATATGCTAATTTTATAAACTATAAATTTTAAAAGAATGTGTCTGCACATGGCTGTTCACCTCTGCAGTTGTATTCAGTTGTATTAATGTCAGTTATCCATATTATCACAAAACTGGTGATTTTCTTTTTCAAAAATATTTGCATGATTTACCTTCGGACTCATCACCATATTAGACATGCATTCTGTGGCAGCACGCCGGATCATCTCATGTTCCTCAAACATTAGCTGTTCAATTGACTGAAGGCCTGTGTTCTCTAAAATGCAATTTCTGCACAGTAATAAAAGGAAATCGGTCTTTTTCTTTTAAATTAATGCAAGATAAACTAAACATTCAAAATGAACACATTAGACAAAGAAACATTTCCAGCACTATAAGGAAAAGGAAGAACTTCCAGCCCCAAGACAATCTTCAATATTAAGCATTAAAATCCAAGCAAAACCAGACATAATGGAACAGTCTTTTTAGAAATAGTTCCTCACAGGTTTCTTTCAAAGCCACAGAACAAATCTTTCCACCAACCTCTACTCTTATCTGAATCAACTGAATAAACTTTAAGACAGTCTCTAAGACATGCACCTACTGGAGGCCTTTTTTTAAAATTTTTTTTTAACTAGATCTCAAACTGCAATTCCAGTCAGTTAAGGGCCTTATTTGCTGGACATATACTGTTGAGTAAACAACCTGATTTGGTAAATTTGATATGATGATCATAGAAAATCCACAAAAGCAGGAAATGTGCTCAAACTGTCAAGTCAAAATTCCAATACACTTAGCTGGCTTTAATAAAGTTATTGCTGTTACATCGGCATACAACGGAAACTATAATGCTCCTAAAAATAAACGTTCAAGCTAATTGTAAAAACACATCTGTATGAAGCAACCAGAATTACTAAAGCATGAGCCCCAACTCGCTGGTCTCCTTTAAATATATACCTTATGTTTTCACTAACAGACGAAAGGTTAGTCAGTGCCAGCAAAGCCTCAAAGTTTTGTAGACCCGATCGATCATGGTGCAGTAGTGATATAAGAGGTCGCACAACTTCATAAACCTGAAAAAGGCAAAGACTATTGTGTATCCTAAATTGAATAACAATCTATTACCTGAAAGCCATACAAACTAATGGAAAAAGAATACAAATGCCCATGCATGTGATTGCAGATAAACACAACTTAGTTAAATGGTGGTTTTTTCCTAGAAAGGTAGAGTAGGGTATGGTCAGACTAGAAAGAAAATGTTGCATAACAATGAATTTCTTCTTTAAATGCTTAGACAATAACTCTAGAGGCCCTGAAAAAGTCTGTTGTGTGCTGTAGATACTGCAGAGATACCAAGATCTTTTTTGTGTCACCAGGCCATGTCATTGGGGCCATACTGGGGACTCTCCAATGCAGAATCTGATGAATAAATGATCTACAAATCTGGAGTGACCTGTTCTGATGACAGTCACCAGTTCTCTCTAGCCAGCAGAGTGGGTCTTGGCTGCTGTAGTTAAAATGCTATTGGAGCCATCTTTTCTGTTGTTTGGCTTTAATTATTATTTTGGCCACAATAAAGCTGATCCCCATGGTCTCTTGGTTGTTTGAGGCTTTTAAGACTGAAAAAGCAACACTAAAGAAGACAACTGTGTTGCGATTCATTTTTATATTGTCAGACTAGAAAGAAAAGGTTTTATTACAATGAATTTCGAAGTAATCATTTAACCGACCCGTTGTCCGGGGAATGCAGTGTTCGGGTCCATGGTCACAGCAATCTTAGCCAGACTGTGAGCAGCTAGTACTGCACCAGTGTCTGTATTATTTTCGAGAAGTTGTAACAACACCTGGAAACAAAAGCGATTAAAAAAAAAAAAATTATAAAGCAAAGGATGATGAGAATGAATATGCAAAGATTTGGACAAGACCTCAGCTGCAGCAGTATTCTAGCTGAATTAATACTTTAAGAACCCAGTCCCATATTATAAAGAATACCATACTGTTCCTTGTGTTTTCTTTCTCAATTTCTGCATGTCGCAGCTGTTTACATGGCATTCTTACTTGACATACACATATCTATCACTATTTTTGTTTGCAGGCACAGATTTGTTTATGCAAGCAAGTGCTTTATATCTTGTGCTTCAAATTTAACTTGTATGTATAAATGTGCATATGCAATGGCTTCTAAAGACATTTTTTTTTAAATCAACATATATCCAGACCATATCCCATGCTTCTTGAAAACTTATCTTTTATGTGGTATTCCATTATATTTGAGATTTATTTTGCTTCAGAGTAAATAAAATATATGGAGACAACAGCAGCACCTTGACAGCACCTTGCTGTACCATCAAACCACGCAATGACTGTTCAGTGGCAAGAGCAAGGAATACACGGCATATCAGCTCTCGGCTGTTGCATGACTCTGTGCCAGACAGACACACCAAGGCGTTAGTCACACCAGCCTGGGCCAGTTTATGTATTCGCTGCACCACGAACTCATGCTTGTCCTGAACAGAACAAATAATGCAAGTAAACAATCTTGCAGGGAAAAAAGTGCCAAAAAACACAAGAAAACTTAAAAAAAGATAATGTGATGGATAGATCACTTAACTAAGTATAAATACATAAAAAGAAGACATCTGCAAATGCAATCTTCACATAAATAGCTACTAAAGCAAGAAAGATGTTACGAAAAATCAAACCTTAGGATGTTCTTCGGGAACATGCTGCTTAGCAAACCTGGCCAATTCTGCCATTTCAGGTATGATTTCCTGCTTGTCATAGCTGTTTGTCAGGTTAACTAATGTGGTTATGCAGGCATAAGTCATTTTGTAATCAGGATTCTGACAAGAAAAACATGACACCATATCAAATTCTTACATCACCAAGAAAAATGTAATATTTATGAGAGCCATATATACTTATCAAGTGTATGATTTCTAACTAAACAAAATAGGGAGATTCATGTTATAACGATTGATTAACAGGTCAACAAGATCTTCACAGCTTCACCATTCTTATTTTCATCCCCTATGTCTTAGACATCCTTGAATAAAAATACTAACTCTCAACCAAATATAATGGCATCCAAATTTTGAAAGAGAACTCAAAAGTCTACATACTTCTATCTTTGGCAATCTGGTAACTTATACAAGTGAAATGGGTTGCCTGAAAATGGCAAGCACACCAAGAATAAAATCTGGAAAAAGTTCCAAAAGGTACCTACTTTAGCCAGGTCAAAGATGGAATTTAGTGCTGCAGCATCGTCTACTAACTCTTCCTTCACATCTGCATCCAAGGTTAGATAAGCAAGACCTTCAGTTGCCCAGCGTCGAAGGTCACAATCTTTGCTTGTGTTGACTAGAAACCTGTCATATATTTATTTTTAAAAACTTCTAAATATGTCCAAAACTCAAAACTATCAGTATTTTTTCAAAAATTTGGGACACATAAGGTTTGCATGAATTGTAAGTCTAGCAGCAAGTATGGATTAAGGATCCCACGTGTATTTTCCTAGTGCATCAAAGCACAGACTCTGAGAGTCTGAATTTATGATGGACTAAAGAGAAAAAGGTGGAGAACTTCCCATTATAGACAGAAGGACAATTCTTTCTCTCATAGCATCTGAGATCTCCTGAGGAGAAAGGGGGGGGGGGATTTAGGGATCCAAATTAAGCCCTTAAACCCTGTCATTACTGAACTACTACGGATATCACAAACACTCTCACTCACTTGCGGCAGATACGTGCAAGTTTAAGAGTGGATCCATCTGCGAATGGCTGTTCACTTACATCCCCTCCTGAATAGCTGCCCAGCTTACACAAACCCTGTACAGCAAAGATGATGAATGTTAAAAAAAATAAAACTTAGTAAATTCTCTTTTTTCGAGACTTACCAGATGACATGACCAGAACAGATAAAGGGTTACGCTAGCTCTTAAACATTCAAAAAGTTGTCATTCTGACCATGAGTATGCACATGTCATGCATGCAGAACACTCCACAGGTCAGGTGAGCAACTGCTCTAAAACCGTTAATAGGGCAAAAGCAAGGCCAATACACCATAAACAAAAGTGTTCTCTTAAAACAAAAAGGAAAGAAAGGTTCTCCATCTTTGCTTGAGCACCATAGAAGCAAAGACATGTAACCTTAATATCTCTACAGGATGATGAAGATAGAATATCTGAAAGATCAAATATATGTTACAGGTCAGGTAACATCATAAATTTGCAGATGTTTGATGCCACACATAAGACATACAGTGATGTAGCATGCATATCCGTCACTCTCAAGTCAAAGATACGTATCAGCTATTCCTTAAAAATTAATAAATGTATCAGGTCATGTTATCATGTCAAAGGCAACAAGGCAGTTATGAATAACACTCACCACAAGGGCTCGTACTTTAATACTCTCATCAGCAGACTGATAAAGCTTCTTCAGAATAGGAACTGCATCTTTGAGCACTCCTGAACATTGGTTTTTCTTGGAGGCAGAATTCACAATGGCTTCCACAGCTACTCTCTGCAAGTGAGAACATGCCAAACACTCTCAATCATAAGCTTGAAAACAACAGTTTTGCTCTCTGCAGACATGACAGACAATAATGTTTAAAATATAAAAATAACACTTTTTTAAAAGTCTGTAGAGCCAAGTGGTGGTAAGTATGGTGTAAGCAAACTCTCCCCCCTCCTCCATAAACTCAACCAAAGGCAGGCAAAGGAACTGTCTTTTCTTGGATGAGCTTAGAACAAATGCCAGAGCTCCTCCACAGCAGTCTTTGAGTATCAAGTTGTGATCAGCATCATAATGCCAAGACTTTTTACCCCTCTTTATGTCACCAATCAGACCTAGACTAGATCTGCTGTCTTGTCTCTGCTTTGTCCTCATATACACCACAGTGTAACTTTTTGTGATGCTCTGATATTCCCTTGCTGATATGTGCTCTAGAGGCAAATCACCACCGGGCTATGGGCTACACTCCTATGTCCATAGCTTTTACACCATATGTAAATTATTAACAGAACTTAAACAAACCTGGTAGTGAATGTTGTCACTGTTTGCCAAAGTGAACATTATCTGAACAACACCTTCAATTCCAAGCAGCATATTGCCAACCTCATATGGGCCCTGCAGCAAATCAGTAAACACACACTTCAAAATCATGAAATGTAATTTACTCATGAGACAATAAAAAACAAAATTTTTTAATTGCTTGTCTTGTACAGACTACTACATAAATTTCATGAAGAGTAACATTTTTACCTGCAGAAGACTTGAGATGACCTCAATAGCTTCAATTTTGGACTCGATGATCTCATCTCCAAAAAGTTCTCTGTCAGTAAATTTTAAGGTGCAACATCAAAAACAAGAGTAAAACACCACAACTTTTCAAATTCTTCATTCGTCAAATAACTGGATTTTTGAAAAAATGAGTAGAGGGGTAGAAACGCAAATAGAAAGTGGCAAAAGTATAATGTATAAAAAACAAAGTGTTTTCCAATCATCAACTGTGTAAAGAACTAGAAGCATAACAATATCATATATCTGAAAGCTATCTCCTGTTTGACCTACTTCAGAAAGTTTGTACATTTCTCTTTGAACTTTTCACGATGTTTATCAGCAATAAGATCTTCATAGACTGTAGACAGAATAACTGAAGCATGCATGCGAGAATGGTCTGTCACTGCCAGTGATTTGAACTGCTTCTGAGTTCCTGCTACCGTCAGCAGACCTTCAATTCCTAATTAAAACAAAACAAAACAAACTCTTGATACTTTGCAAAATTTACATGAAGTTTTATATAGTATAGTTAAGAGAAGATTGGTCATAGAAAGATGCAATGTAGAAAAAAAAAAAATTCAATCTTTATGCTTTTGTGGAACTGTCCCTGTCAAAAAAATAAAACAGACATGATCTATACTTCACTAATGTATACACTAGTCTAAATGGATTCCTGGTATTTTCTCAAATCTTTAGAAAATATATATAAAAAATGGACTGGGCATGACAATCTTGATGTCAGAAGCATGACTAAGAGTGAAAAACAATTGAAAGATATTGTTTTAATTAGAAATTCTATTATCCTTCCATAATTTTAATACACTTTTTATTTCATGACATAACTTCACAATGTCATCTACTTTTTACAAAGTGACATTTCAAACAAAATTAAACTCACCAGTTGTGTCAAGAAACTTTAATGTCCATCCTACCCCTTTCTTCATAGTTATATTCTTCATTAGAAGCTCCATGGCAAAGTCACGACCTTCAGCAGTGACCTTGCCACTGTCAATCATCCGCACCAAATGATTCATCAATTGATCTACATAGCGTTGTTGTTCTTCATCTGTGTAGAGCAAGAGATTTAAAAGGTATAATAAATATAGGTTACTTTTTATGCCTGCATCTTATCTGGTAAAACTGCATTCATTTTTTTTTCTTATCTTTTTGTTTAGCTTTGAGGGTCAGTTAATAATCATCTGCAACACAGCTATAAACTTTGATAAAAATAGAAATTTCAACATCTTTTGTTTTAACTTTGACACCTTACTTTTCAATGCACTTCTTCTATTATTGCACAAGCTTTATTATGCCCTTAAAGTGTTTTTTGGCTGAGCAGCTGGTCGTTCATGCATTTCTTCATTAATGAAAAGTCAAGGTGCATTGATAACTCCTTAATGTCTCCTTAAGTGGACCAGACAGGTGAAGTCTGAACGATCAATATGTGGACTATATGGAATGTGAGCCAATATCTCAAAAATTTGAGTTTGGAGGGTTTCAACAGTATGGGCAACAGTATACACATGGGCATTATCATTCAACAGAACAATGCCTTTAAAAAGCTCTCAGCTTGTCAAAAAACATCTCACTCTAACAAGCACTGGCTTTTTGACACCCTTCTCTGAATAATGTTCCTGTTTGGGCCACTCAAAGACTCATTAAGGGGTCTTTGATTCACCTCATTGATTGATGTCCAAAGTTCAACCAAAACAAGTTAAGAAAGGAAGCAATAGATGTCATGAATCATATATATTAACTGCTATACGTTTTAAACTCTTTTAATGGGGAAAAAAAGAGCACCATACTTACTCAATGACAGCTGTGGGTATCTCAAGCGTTCACCTTTTTTCCTTTCCTGCTCATAGTGCTTGAGAGCTGCCTGATATTCCTCAAGACCAACATATACATTAAGTATTGTTTGCAGAAGGTGAGTTATGCTTCGTCCTACTTCTGCTGATGCTTGACCCAGCACCAATAACAGAAGGTTCAAGTCCAGAGTATTCACAACAGTCGCAGCCTGTGCCAAAGATGGCATCAACAAATTGACTATGGCTCAAAAAACTACTTCAGAAGAATAAAATTAACATCCCAAAAACAAGGACATAATGACATGAAACTCTTTTAAAGGACTGGTATGCACCTGATTAGTTCTTTAAACATCAGGTGCATATGACTTGATGACTAAGAAATGTACTACATTTTCTTCTCTCTTGAAGTCATATTTACTGTACATACTGACCATATGTACTGGTAAAACTATTGTCTCACTAATTGAATTATAAAAAGATATATAGTATTAAAAGAATTTTGGATGCCAGGTCATTTTGAGGAGTCCTTAAGAGAAAAACTATGTCATCTTGACATGCAAATAACTTTCTTCATTTAAGACATGGAACCCAGGGTATTTAGTGCATAATACCAATTGCTACTAAGTAAACAAGTAGTGATGTACATAAACTACAATCAACTGCCAAAGCAAGTGCTTCAGTAGTTTAACATAGACTCCTCCCTGAGACCAAATCAGACCTCCAACCTTTTCCCCAGTTTACAAGCAACTTTCAAGTAACACAGTCCCTTAAAATGTTACAAGTCTCTTGTTCTCTCCTTCCATTCGTATTACATCAAAATACAAAAGAACAATATCTTTCTCTCTGTATCACATCAAAATACGAATGAACAATCTCACCTAAAATATTTCTCTATTTCCAACTCACCCTCTGCTTGCTGGTTTTAGCCAAGCTTGCAAGAATTCGAGTTGCAGCAATGATGAAATCTGCATCTTTTTCTCTCACTAGTGCTGCAAGTTGATTTATGCATCCTTTATGGCAAATAAGCTCTGCTCCAGCATCCTCTCTTGCCAGGACAATTAAGTTGTTTAAAGCCTAATTACAGATTTTATAAATGGCAAACATTATTTTTTTTGCTAAAAACAAAACTCAATCGTCAATTTTTTTTTTACAGAAATGAATAAAGTCCCGGTACATTCCACAGATATATTTAGAGACAAAGACAAAGCACTGTCAAATATAAAAAAAAATTATTTCTCAATGTTGGTGATAGAATATGTAGAAATATCAAGCAAGACAGCTCTTTGACAAATGATTTTACTATCTTACCTGTAATCTTTTGTCCTTACTGACTGATAAATCAAATGCCAGACTGACCATCTGGGACACTTTGTTTGTCAGACTGTTTTGTTTCTGCAACTGTCACAGAAAAAAACCCTTCAACCCTCCAACCATAACAGAGCTAATTTATTTCAAAACAATAACTTTCAAGATCAAACAAAACTGTTTAGGCATTCAGTGCATTACTCTTGCTTTTGATATATCATGGCAAGCAGATGACAACATAAAGCCTAAAAGGAAACTTGCATGTAACTATACTTGAAAAGTCAAAAACCTGGCTCTGAAATAGCAAAAATTCCCGCAAGCATTAATTTTCTAGAATTATATCTTGATTTTCAAAACAAGTAGTGTTATGTATTACATGAAAATCATATCTTCAGGATCTTACCCTTTCCTGCACAAGAGGATTGAGTCTGTTGAATATGGTCTGCACAGCATTATTTTTAGGGTCTATTTTCAGAAGAGTCACAGCATCTCTGTAGGCTTCCTCCACCCGTCCTAGAGCATCTAAAGCCTGACAACGTCTGAATAAAGCCTTTGGGTCATTAGGTGCAAGCTCCAAGCCTAAAACACAACAAAACACACAATTATTGAACAGTTTCAACAGAATGAAACAAAAGGATATTTTGTAAGAAGACAATTATACCATCAAAAACTTAAATTATCAATGATCCAAAACAACAACAATAATTCTAATATGTTAAAAATAAAATTCTGTTGGTTTTTTTTTCAGTCTACTCTGATCTTTGTAAACATTTGAAGCAAAGAGGAAAAGTAAGTTTCCTTTAATTGCCCAATCTAAGGTAATAATTTGCTCATACATGGTGAAGAAGTGCAAAACTACTTACAATCAAAAAAGTTACATGAAAAAACTTACATGCTGAGGCATCAGAGACTGCTGCTTCATGATCATTTAGCTTCAGCCTGCATGCAGATCGATTCTTGAAGATGATGGCTTTCTCTGAGTCATTCAGAGAGCCTAGCTCTAATGCCTGTGTGTAGCAGCGCAAAGCGTCTTCATACTGTCCACTCCTAAAATATTTGTTACCCTCCTCCTTCAAACTTTCTGGTTCTGCCATTGCTGCAACAGTCATTTGAAATAAATTCACAAAACACAAAACGCAAATGAATGCTAAAAATTAGGTTCTTTAAATTTCATCGAAATTAGAGCGTCAAAACTGTCATCCCTGAATGTAAACATTTACCATAGGTGTAGGCAAGGCGGATGTGGGGGTGATAGGAGCAAAGCGCTCCCCTTGAATCACGATAATTTGCAGATGAAGTTAAACAAAAGTCACTGCCTTTATAAAGGTCCTTCTTCTACAAGATGCAGTGAGAAACGTAGTTGTTCTAGTATCATCTATCATCTGCGGGTATGTCGTACTAATGCTCTGCGGGGCCGGTATTGCGCTCTTTAGTACATTCAGAAAGTTTAAGCTTATCCGATGCTCAGTAATTCCCTCAGGATTTGTTTACGATCAGTAGATTAAAAAGACTGACATTGAGCTTTCTAAAACTGGGAAAAAACCGTAAACAGGCTTAATAACACAGTACCTTGTGCGAATACATGTGATTCACCAACGAGAAAATACTGAAACCGGAAGTCGGACCTGCTATCAGACGTATAAACATCGTTGGATATATTCTGCTTGGGTCATTCTTTTTGAATCTTACTCTTGAATAATATTAAAGAAAACTAAGTGAGAAATTAAGGACTTTAAAACTTTATTTTGCGATCATTTTCATCCGCCTCATGGAGACGTTCCGTGTCCTTATACGGACACGAAATAAGATCTCATGTTTAGTTGCAGAACTTTCGTTACTTCCGGCTTCTGGCACTTACTTTGACCTCTCTTGCTACGTCGCACAGCATGTACTGTGAGGGGAAAAAAAATTGCAGACGTGGATCGTAACACAATTCTTTACGCTTGGCTAAAAGTACTAAACTGACGTTAGTAAAACCTTTCGACATTTATGAGTAGTGTGTGAACATGGACGTAGATACAATTTCGTGGTGTGATGAACGCCAACTAATGCGGATAGTTAGCTGTACAAGCCATTCATAGAACACATATCATCAGTGCAGATGATGATGCCATTATACTTTTTTCGCATCATGCCTTTTTGTCATTATTTCATCTTTCATGTCTGTCTCATGCTCATTGTCAGATTACGAACTTGTATTACACTTCCGTGGTCAGACCACGTACGTGCGATTGAGCGCAGACCGTAAAGTTTGGCTCGTTTGCTCTTGTCAAAACAAGAACTCGCATCGTCTAATGATGTGGTAAACTTCATCTCGGAATTCTTATGAGACGCCTTATCAGTGGAGATTACTCAGTACCTACTCAGTACCTATAAAAGAAATTATAAATCTTCCATTGACTAAAAAGAAAATAAGTCCAAAACAGATTAAAGGGAAGATCAAACGTGTCGATCAAGAGACTTAATTTCTACATGATCGACAGGCTTCATACCGAAAACCATCTATGTAGTTTCGTCAGTATCAGTGTTCTGTCTCTTTCACGAACGAACTCGCGAATATAGACCATCAAAAGCGAGCTAAAAGAACAGGAAGCTCGACCATCGGGGAAAGGGGGACGAAGACGATGGAAGCTAATTTCGTGTTGAAAAGTTGTTGAAGAGTTGTGAAAAGTCAGCTTCACGGTCTGCTAGCAGCCGCTTTCAAAAACCTCTAAATGGACCTCGGTGCACGAAAGATATCGTGTACTTATGTTTGTGTACAGTACTTGTCAGCCGAACAATCTTCCTCTGAAGATTAACAAAGTTCACAGTCGATCTGTTCTGAATATATCCATTCAGAGAGAAGAGAAACCATCAGTTTCCAAAATATGCCCTGACTGCGAGTCAAATGAGCCAGGGTACAAATATCTACAATGTTTGAAATCCTCGCACATACAAAAGATCACGAACAAATATCTCTGGACTGAAGGCAGACGATTTTTCCAGTTAACAGCGGAGAACTTCGCAAGAGGATATAAGTCTCAGTCGTGGCAGACAGACAGCAATCCACCTATACACGTCCATGACAAGATCGAGTGGCTCCACTATATGGTTATAGTACGACTGATCAAATTACGACAAAAGAAAGACAACAGCAACAAAAATCAAGAGCATATTAAACAGATTTCAAGAGTGCATTAAAACATCTTGCACCTTTGTCTTGAATATTTCATTGTTTTATCTTGACTAATGAAGCATGGATCGATATGTTAATTGTGTTGTGAACAGGGAAATTAAATTTTAAAGGAATTGAATATATATACTTCAAGCTTTTTTTGTTTTTGTTTTTGTCAGTTAATTATGCAGTCGGCAAAAGTGACACATTTTGTGAATTTTCGTACGGCATAAAAATGAATATTTTTGTCAGTTCTTATATATATACAGTCAAATCTCCCTACTATGCCACCCCGCTACTATGCCACTCTCGGTATTATGCCACTTTTGCTCGGTCCCGACTATAAATTCAATGTAAAAAAAATTTACTATGCCACCACCGACTCTCCCTACTATGCCACTTTTTTGTGATTGTTAAAAAGCACAAGTTGTGAAATTCCACGCAGTGCTCGATTATTATACTCTATGGTAGTGTGGGACATTGCAGTTAGGTGGGATGGAACATAGCACGCACACAGGGAGGGTGGAGGCTGGCGATAGAGGGCTGTCGCTGGCCGGGTGACAGTCACGTGACAGAGGGAGAGCGGGAGGGGGTCGACTAGCGACAGGATGCAGGTGGTTGGATGTGGTTGGGAGGGGTGGAGGATGAAGAGGTGAGGGGAGAATGAGAGGAGACAGCTAGTGCCAGCAGACGATTCTTGAGAGCTTTGGACTGACGGGTAATTTGAGCAAATAAAGCTGTTTTTATGAACCCTCGGTATTATGCCACTCTCGCTACTATGCCACTTTTGCTTGGTCCCGGTAGGTGGCATAGTAGAGAGATTTGACTGTATCTTCATTTGTTAGTTCAGAACAAAAATATACATGTGAACATGCATTTGTCGAGCAATGGGGATTGGTAAGAATTGCATAATACAGTAATAATAAATGACAGGAAAAAGTGCTTTGCGAATAAAACCTAATAGTTATTGCTGAGGTTTAATTGTTTGCTAATATTGCACACAGACGTTCAAAAGGCACACGTTGCAAGAGAGCCGATATAAAAATCAAACGTATTGTTTGAGTCGAAGGTTAAATGCATTATAATAAATAAATGTCCATAAAGTACGAGAAGGCACAGAAAATGCAAAAACACCTTATCGAACCAGCACAAAATGCGGAGCATGAAACACCGAAAAAATATGACTTTCTATTGTTTTGCCCCGGCAGGGGATCGAACCCTGGATCTTCGGTTTACGAGACCGACGCCTTACCACTTGGCCACCGAGGCTCCAAAGGTTGCAGCTCTTTATTATTTATATAAAACATGAGATACAATATTACTCGATTTTTTTCGGGTTGATTCCATAACGAGGTTTCCGCCATGTTGAATTAAGTGGCGTCCGTCTGTATCTTTTATACAGAAAACATAACAGTTGAATTTGTTTTACTTTGTTGCTGGTTTTTATTATACAGCCATGTTTCCAATAACGCCTGCAGGTAACACTTTTTTAGGTTCCATATATTGTTATGCTGGTTTGGACAATCGAAGATTTGGGAATACAATAGTAGTCCGATGAGGTCTTTGTACATGATAACATTGCAATTTTTATTTTACTTTATAAAACGACTGTATATACGTGATCTGCACTTCAGTCGTTTTTGTGCTTTTAATCATAAATATGCTTCATAATAATATGCTTATACTTTTCAGATTCACACTCATAATTATCTTTTGCAACACCATACATTTCGCGGTGCCTTAAAAAAAAAATACTATACTTTGTCAAAAATGACGTTTAGTTTTGTTGTGTTCACCGTCACGAGTCAAGGAGAACATTTCGATCACATCATTTATTACTGCAAGTAACCGTGATGAAATTTTTGTACTAAATACGGCAGTGCTATTGAAGTTGGTAGTATTAAGGAGATCATTCAGTTTGTCCCCCTTTTAGTTGTTCCAGATTTTCTTGTCTACTGATGAAGGTGTAAGTTGAGGAAACAGAGAAATACTCTGCCATGCTTATAAAGACTGTCATTGATGAAGTACATGCCCTATCTATTGGCATAGAAGAATATATGCTCATCAGAAATAACCAGCACCATTTTGTCTAAGACTTAGACAAAATGTGTCTATCTACTCCTCTTCTTGCATCAGGTTGCACATAAGGCCTCAACCAGAGTCCTCCACCGATTTCGATCAGCTGAAACTCACTCCAGGTGACCCCATGTCCAGCCCTTTCCTTTTATCTCCCATTCCACTGTTCTTTGCCAAGTTTCCTTTCGGCCATCTGGGGTGCATCGTAGGGCGACTCTGGAGAGGTCTGCTGGCGGAGCACATGTCCAATCCATTGCCAAAGCCAATGCCTTTGTTGAACCTGCATGGTGATGGGCTCGGTTTCAGTTCTTCGGTGGAGTTTTTCGTTGGTGATGGTATTTGGCCAAAAAATGTTAAGGATGCGCCCGAGGCATCTGTTTTGGAAGATGTGAAGTGAAGTGAAGTGAAGGAGACTTATAACGCGCAAAATCCGAATCCTAGGGAAACGCTCAATGCGCCGAAATGATACAGAAAAGTACACCAATAAAACATTAGCAGCTGCAGAAAACCAAAAGAGAAGTTTGAATCAAACGATCAGAAGGCTAAAAAAGGACCACAGTTGTGAGCGAACGATCTGCTGCTGCAAAGCGCATGACCACTACTCACAACACAGGACCACAAATCAGGAAAAAAAAAAAAAAAAAAAAAAA
>SRHC01001002.1:308657-319583 GCA_004794325.1 Pomacea maculata
AAAAAAAAAAAAAAAAAAAAAAAAAAAAAAAAAAAAAAAAAAAAAAAGGTGTTTGCATGGGCAAAAATGAAGGGTTAGATCATCAGGTGCTTGGCCCTGCAGTACAGTCCACAGTCCTCTTGACGAGTGCTGAGCTACATGCACTGTGGTCGTATCTCTGTGACCTGTATATAACTGATCGATACAGGCCACACTGTCAAACTACACGATGACCCCCTCTGATGATTGTCATCAACATCTACAAGCCACATGATGTAAGTGTCTTTGTGTTGCATTCTGCGAACTGACTGATCTACAGGCTGGATGTCGATATCTCGCGTGCTTCACTCACTGTCACAGCGAACCTGAGTTGTAGTAAAGAAAGTGAAGCGACGATCCCCTTTGTCATTGTATAATATGATAATATTCCTTCATAGTCTTAAGATGTTCTCAGTATATTCTCAAAATTTTTCCGATGTCATCGATCCTTGTTATCTGGAGTCGTCGCCGTTAGATCTACAGTGATCGCCCTTATTAACCACAAATAACCACAAAACTACAAATAGTTTGCACTTCTTTCTCGTGGAACGGCTGAGACTCTCAGCTGCCAGTGTTAGTATCAGCTGCCAGTGTTAGTATCAGCTGCCAGTGTTAGTATCAGCTGCCAGTGTTAGTATCAGCTGCACAAAGGACTCTTAGTGTCCGCCATAGAAGCAAACTCCGAGAAAAGCTCTTGTATCTGAAATATCGTGTGGCAACAGCCTGTCCTCAGTGTTCACAGAACAGGAAAACAGGATCTTGTTATCTGCACAAGGTGGGGAGGTGATGTCGATGGTAAGGCTGACTTGCTGGTGTACAATCAGGCAGTTTAGCAAGTCGTCGGCCATGGGCCCGTACTGGATCTCAACGGCCCTGAGTTCAGATCTACAGCTCGGAAAGCCATAGTGTCGTCATACAGTAGCAACGCAGAATAGAGCAATGATGAAATCACAAAACAGAGGAAAACTGCATGAACATTTTGAAAGCAAAGGACTGACTTGTGTGATCTTCAAGATCTTCAGAAAAAAACCGTTATGCAGAGAAGACCAGAAGTCGACGGAAAATCCGAAATCGCAGAAGAAACCAAAGTCAAATAGTCTTGCACTGCAACGACGAAACGAAAAAAAAGCACCGAGCTAACCAATGGGCACCTAAAACACAGCAAACTATTAAAAATGCAAAAATTGCGGAGAACCGCCTCCCTCAAAACCTGCCAGGCTAAGGGACGCTACTCCATAAGATGTCAAGCTTGTTACTGATGATTTTGGTCATCTTCCATGATTTTGATCTGTAAAGGAGGATGCTGATCACATTTGACTTAAAGATTCTCAGATTGATTATCTGACTGATGTTTTTTGCTTCCATGTGCTCCTTAGTGAGGCAAAGGCCTGGCTGGCTTTCGCCAGTAGGGCTCACATCTCCACCTCCGCATCCCCGGTGTTTGACATTTTGGACCCAAGATAGGTGAAACTGTCAACTTCCTCAATCTCTTCTCCATTTAGTTTGATGCTATCTTGGACTCTGGCGTTCACTCTCATACATTTCGTTTTCTTTGCGCTGACCTTTGAGCCAAGGTTTCCAGCTGTTTCTGAGAAGGCATTTGTTTTTTCCTGATGACAAAAACCGACAAAAGAGACAAAATGTGTGCTCTGGAAAATTTTGTTTAAACTGAGCTGAGATAGTATTAATGCGTCTCACGTGGATTATTGTGGACATTACATAAGCTCTGTACTGACTGCAACCATAGGGGTTACATAGCTACCCCAGTTACATTATTTTAATACTGATGTAATATATTAATATAAATGACTATGGCAATTCTGCTTTCATGGCCATAGATAAGGAGTTTGCTCTTCTTTTTACAAGCACTACTCAAATTTCCTTGGGAAATGTTACATTTTAGAACCCAGTATTTCTATCACAGTTCTTTTAGGGACTTAAAGACCAGAAAGGCTAAACCCTTTTTTATTCTGAGGTTGAAATGAACCTTTCATTGGTTTCTTGGGTTTGATGGGTCTGTTAAAAGCTTTTAACGGGAAAAGGCTTGAATAACGAATGTTTGCTTGTGATTCTGGTTGAACTAGTGTTGAAGGATCTAGCATTGTTTTAATTCTAAGACATTCTTATGTATCTTATTTCATAAGAAGCAGTTGTAAACACCTTCAATATCCAGTGAGAGAAAAATTATGCTGTGCTTGCCTAGCTTCATTGGGGAGGGCTCCTAGTCACTTGTTGAGACATAGTTGAATGCTTTTATTTTGTGGTGTGTTGAATGTCCTTTGAGGTAAAAATACTGAAGATAATTATTGTAAAACCAAGATCACAAAAATATCTTAAGACTTAATTGCTATAGCAAAATAGCAAACAATATTTTATAACAAATATCTTGCACGTAGTCATTTTTATTTAAGAATTACATTATTCAGGATTTTAACAAGCTGGGTGAGAAAACACTAGAACTCACATAAGAGATCATATCCTGACAATTAGTACTAGGTACTACATGTGCTTATAATGTCAAATTATTTTTCCTGCTTTCAGAAATGAGTTTGTTATTGAAGCAAATTCTGAAGTTCTATTTAGCTGTAGAAATCTTTTACTTACCTATCTCTTAGTCCTATATTATGAACTTAATAAAAAAACATTATAAGCTTAATAAAGAAGAACATAATTACTTAAACGGTTGTATTTAGATGAAAGTTTGATCTCTTCTGTTGTTGGCCTTTCAAACTTTCTATGGTTTCACTGACTGCACCAAGCTGGCAACACACAAGTATCATGCATTTGTTTGCTCGTTTTGTCATAGTGAATTTGTTAATCTGCGCTTTTCAAGACTGCTTTTGTTTAATGTGCCAGCTGCCATAACAAGCACACCAGACTTTAGAAGATTAATAATTTTGTATTGTTAACCACGAGGAAAGTCACAAACATTTTACTGCTTCAGTGTTGCTTTTACGTACCATTAGTTTCTGCTGATCATTGGTGGCTGACTGTGTGCAAATGTCATGCTTCTGGCACAGTCTTCAAGGAAGCCAGGAAATGATTTGGATCTCAAATTTTTTAATGGTTTTTCTTTGTCAAGGTTGTGAAAAAAACTTTCTTGATAGCCAAGGTTTTGTTGTTCGTTTTTATTTTTTGGTCCACAAAGATCGAACATGCTGCTAATTCTTTCATTTTTGCATAGAAAATAAGGCAGTTTTTTTTTATTTGTGAAAACAACTATTTTACTTCAACATGTTAAAGAAAGCAATTTAAAAAAAGGTCTAAAATATTTTATAAAAATTGCAAATAAAACTAGTCAAATAGATGCATGCTTTAGCATGGATATTGGATCATAATGCTTGAAAGCTTTGGCTTTTTTAAAAAGCATTTATTAGTTAATGTATTAAGCCTTTTATCTCCTGCCATGCTTCCAGAAAATCCTGCTTGGTTCACAGTATGCACAAATAATTTTACTAAGCTTATACTAGTATAACTTAATTTGCAGGTGCTTACCAAGAAAGAAATCATATATGTGATGCATTAAAAGTATGTTAAACTCACCAATTATTTATTTTGTATTGGATTTATTCAGAAATGTTCGAGTGTAGTTTTTTTTTCCTGCTAAATCTTTATGGTACTACAGTAGCCCACAAGAACTTAACTGTAAATAGATAAACATTAATTTAGATAGAGAATATAAAACTTGATGGTCATACTAATATCTTATATCAGAAATTAATGTAACAGGAGTGTGAGATTAGTGGAAAAAATTCTACTTGTTAGCAAACATTTGGCTGTGGTAGAGTTGTAGGTCTTTGCATTCTGATATAATGTCCCCCTTAAATTTTTTTTAGATCTCTTTGTTTGGCAACAGATCATAATATTTTGTTCATCCTGTTTAGTTTTTACACATTCCCACCACATTTTACCCTTCCTTGCTTTAAAAAATTAGGATATTGTATCTCAAGAAGACATGGATCACCAAGTTGTGTCTTGTTTAGAAGCGATACAAACGTAGTTGTAAATGTTTATATTTCTGTATGCATATTTATTTTGCTCCTTCATTGATTTGCAGCAGAAAGACATAAATAGCACTAATACAAAAAAATTTTAGTTCTAAATTTTCTCAGTAGAAGACCAAGTCATTTTGGAAACATATTTCCCAAAAATGCAGAACATTAATTTATACCTAAACCTTCCATTTAAAAAAGCATGTGTAGAAAGTAGCCAGCTGCTATGTTTTAATTTTTTGGACGTTTTAGGTTAATAATCAAAATATTTTTACCCCTCTGCCTGCTGGTCTAACCTTTTCTTTCGTGGATATTGGGAGCATGGCAGAACTCTGATTCTGGTATATTTTGGTAATAATTTTTACCCAGTTATACCTTTATTTCAACAGTAGTATTATCAAAAGATTTTATCACGAATAATTAAAAAACCCACACAGTTCCAACATGATTAAATATGATGCTATTTTAATAGCATAAGTATGTGAGGAAGTCTTTCCTGTGAACACAAATGATTTTGGTTTTTTTTTTCCTGATGATCTTTAACTTTTTTTCCAAAAATGATGTACATATGTTATTCTATTTTAAATTTAAAATGTTTTTTCACCCACCTTTAAACCTAACCCTGAGGGTGTAAGTAAGATATTAACCTGGACTTTTAAACATGATCACATTTGTTTTTCAGTTCTCCATAATCACGAGACATTTTACGTGCTCTTCTTGCATCAGGTTTTGGCAATAACTTGGTTTGCATGAATTTCAGAATCAGAAAGTACTTTGCCATGCATTAGGCTTACATAAATGACAGTCAAGGAGTAGAGGGGGTGGTGAGAAGAGAGTAGAGTGAGCAATATATTATAAATATATTGTTCATTTGTTTCTTTTTCAAGGCGTTCACACCTTCTTGAGTCCACAGATGAATGGTAGGTATACTTCTGCTGTCATTTACTTTTGCCCCATATTTATAGTTCTGTAACAAAATCAGCTGTATTTATCAGAATCTTCTTTTTCAAAATCTTGTATATACCGACCATCTTTTCTGTTAGAAAATTTATAACTGTTACTAATAATCTCACTGCGTGTCAAAATTAACTTGACTACTGGTGATTTTATACACTGACAAAATGCTTAAGATAAAGGGATCAGTTTGAAAAGTTTAAACCATTTATTATAAAACTATTTAAGACAAACTTCCTTTCCCTCTACATGAGACCACAAGATGCACAAAAATTAATACCAAAAAAAAAAAAAAAATGGTGGAATCACAGTTCTGCCATGGCAGTGTATGTAGCATGTAGAAGAAGAGTGTACTCCTGCATTTTAGATGTATTGCATATTACAGACAGCAGTGGTGTATATCTTAACATTCTGGATTTTTTTTTTTATCTGTTTGCTTGCTTGCTTTTTAAATGGTTGCTTCTTTGGTTACTGAAGTGCTTTTTATGCTTTGTGGGCATACTTGCAAGAAGTAGTTTCTTGGTTTCTCATATTTTTCTTGTTTAAGCTGGTATGCTTTGTATTTGTTTACAGTTGTGATATGGGCTAGCATGAGTATCTTTTGCGGCATTTTTCGTTCTTTGCTTGCTTAACACTTTATGGATACCTTCTTTCAGTTAATACATTTTCTCATACAAAACTTGTACTCATTTTCTTTAGAACTGTTATATCTAAAATCACGAGGTCAAGATTATGTTAATGCTTATAAAATAGGTAAAGAAGATAATAAGTGTTTTATATCAATTCTGTCATATTCTTTCTTAGTGTCTGTATTGTGTGTTTTTATTCATGCGTTTGGATTAACAGTATTGGCTTCAGCAGTGACCATTCTTCCATTCATATATATTGATAGCTTCTCATGAAGGCCCTAGTTTAGCATTCATAGTCAAACAGTTTATGGCTTCATTTCATTTTTTGTTTTTAAGGGTCAGTACATTACACTTTGTAAATAGATAAAAGTAGAACGGTTTTTAATGGAACTTGCATCTTTGAATAATAATGACCCAAAATATTAAAAGTTTATTTAAATTTAATTAATCTGTTAATTATTTTTCAATGAAAATTAAGGTGTTAAAAATAAAATGCCTGCTTCAGACATTATAATAATAAATGCAAAATTTGTAAAGTGCATACTCACACTCCTAAGGAGCATGCTCTTAGCACTTAAGAACAAGAACGAAACATGGACAGCATACGAGGGACAGGAGAACAAAGGAATAACATATGAACTATTAAAGAATAAACAACCGTACTAAACACAGAATAAAATCAAGTTCAGAAAACACAAAGAGGAACCAAATAACAAGAACAAGAGCTGAGAGTAACATGATATTGCGAAAGGAAGGGTGTGAAAAAGGACTAGCATTATGGGAAAGGTTAGGAGTAATGTTTACGGAAGAAGTGCGTTTTCAGTGCAAGTTTAGAGGATTCGTTGTTTGGCCAGCTGGCATATGATAATAATAAGCACATTTATAGCACTCCTTTCTCCAGCATCAGCTGAACTTAAAACATTTTACTGTAAATATGGGCAACCAAGCATCTTTTTATGGCATGCATCACAGGCAGATGCCTTGCGAAGCAAATATAAATAAAGTGGATTTATACAGCGCCCCAATACCATCAAATGCAGGCTCAAAGCATCTTACATAAAAAAAACAATAAGAAAAGATGCTGATCTCAAAACCCAAAGAAATAATAGCGTGCCTCATAGTACAAATACTCGTGCTAATGAGGTGCATGCCATCAGCATAGATGCGGTCTGCAGCCCTACCATTGCCATATAAGAAGACAAAATAATTATAGAGTAACAACAAGCAAATAATTTTTGTTGATTTTTATTTAAACAAATAAAATGCAAAATTGACAAAGGGCATTATATTAAAAAAATTGTTTTCGCTGCTCAATATTCTTACATACAAAATGTTTTGCAATTTGTATGGAGAAATTAAGATATTTTTTAAAAGTGGGGCTTATTATGTGCTATTATTTGAGATACATGTGTGAAATGCCATGATATTTAATACAAATATAGCCAAGGACATACTATAAACAGTCTTTAACTTTGTTACTGAAGATAACTTGACACATTACTTTCTTGGTCAGCAAAAACCAAATTTTATACTTTCTCATGGCTTTAGTCCAGTTTTTGAGTGGATGCCAGGTTCTGTAGATGTCATCTTATGTACCTTTGTAAAGTTGGCCTTCATTTTTTGATAAACTAAAAAATAAGGAGTTAGCATATAAGCAGAGCGTCTGGCAATGCAGAGTCATTTACAGCCCTAGGATGCCATATAAATAAGTTTTTTCCCCCCATGACAAGTGTTGCATCTAAACAGGAACTTATTAATATTTTATACGTATGACCATTTTAACTTTAAAAATTTGTGACTTTGGTATATTTTTCTTCCTTTGAAAAGAGCATAGATGTATAGAACCAAAAACCATTGATATTGTTTGGCATGAATTTAGAAATTTGCATTACTTAAGCCACTGTGACCAGTCATTGTTAGGTGAACTACTGATTCTTTTGCTTACAGGACAGCCTAATCTGCCCTTCACCTTTCCACCCATGCAGCCAGAGTGTAAGTTGGCCCCTGTATCTGTTTAGATCTTTTTGAAATAGCATTGAAGAGATTTCTCTGAATGAGTTTGTTTAAGCAAGTGGATGGACACATTAGATTAAAAAGGATAGCTCAAGAAAAACACTTGCGGGAAGATGGAATTTTAAATAAATGATATTTTTAGCTTTTCCTGTTTTTTACAGCACTTGTACCACCTCCAACAACACCAGTCATCCACCATCCAGCACCTCACATTGCAGATTTTACCTGTCCACCACGTCCTAACCATGGTACAGAAGGCCGCACAATCTTGTTGCGAGCCAATCATTTTCAGGTTCGAATTCCTAAAGGTTATATTCATCACTATGACGTCAGCATCACCCCTGATAAATGTCCTCGACGTGTGAACAGGTAACTGCTTTCTCAGTAGTTATTGTGATTCTAAGGAAGGCATGATGTCTTGTGCATTGAAACCTAAAAGCTTCATACATTTTTTAACTGCTCATTGTGGTTTTTTGACAGCCTTTAGTGAAGAGTTTAGTTCTTCTTATGCGTAATTGGAATAAGTTTTTAGCAATACACAGCTCATTTAATACTTTTGTCTCAAACAGAAGCACATTAATATTTCTTCAAACATATTTTTAATTGATCATTGGCTTACAGAAGTAAAAAAAAATAAAGTATTTCTTCATTTTTGTCATCACTGTCTTTAACAATATATCAGAAATATGTGCATAGATGGGAATGCTCGCTCCTCATTATCTCTCTTTCAAAAGTGTTGAGGTCAAGAGTTTCTGGAATTCAAAAGAGCATGGCTTTATTGTTATATATTTACAATACCAGATCTTTTCAATAGAAATTTTATAGAAAACAGCTTCATTTTGAAAGAAAATGTGTGAATTTATATCTAGAATTAGGACTTGATATAGAAAATTACCATTGCACTAATGAAAATGACATACTTATTTTCTCTGATCTGTGTTTGTATATGCCAGATCACTTCATGGCATTCTGTAACCTGAGCAGTGATGGAAGTCCTTAGCCTTTATAACTAGCATGTTTGAAAATAATTTCTCTAAATCTTTAATTTTCACTTAACTATTAAATCTTTTCTTTTGTAGAGAGATCATTGAGACAATGGTAAAAGCCTACCAGCAGAAGATTTTCTTTAAAACGAAACCTGTGTTTGATGGAAGAAAGAATCTTTACAGTCGGGATCATTTGCCCATTGGTACTGAGAAGGTAAACAGTTTTGATTAAAAGTATGGAATCTTTGTTTTTTTAGAAAAACAGTCATGGATCACCTTTTTTAAATGTTTTTTGTCATACCTGAAGATGCCACTCCCATCATATGCATCAGAAGATCACAATCACCATCTTTCAGAAAGCATTTAATCTCATTGAACTGTCTGTATTGGCAGGTGGAGCTGGAAGTAACATTGCCTGGAGAAGGCCGTGACAGAGTCTTCAAGGTGGCCATTCGCTGGGTCAACCAAGTCAATTTGTTTGACCTTGAGAGAGCATTGGAAGGTGTTTCCCGGCAGATCCCTCTCGAGGCAATACAAGCATTAGATGTTGTCATGAGACACATGCCTTCTATGACGTAAGTTATATTGTACTCCTTTTCTGGCAATTTACATAATCCACTGAAAGTTGTTTGACATCTTGATTGGTAAATATTAGTTAAGTAATTTAAAAAAAATGCTTAAGCTAAATGTTTTTGAAGATGATTCATAAAGCTTTATATGTGCTATATAGTGTCATTTAAATGTCTTTTCCACAGTTTAATATATTGTATAATTCTCATTCTAGATACACACCAGTGGGTCGTTCATTCTTCTCTGCCCCAGAAGGCTATGATCATCCTCTGGGTGGAGGTAGAGAGGTCTGGTTTGGTTTCCACCAAAGTGTCCGACCATCACAATGGAAGATGATGCTCAACATAGATGGTTTGTTCTTTTCCTACTTTAGAAAAAAAAAATTTACGTGATATTCTTTTTTTTACCCTTGTGTAAAGAATTTATTAGTTCTGAAGTTAAATTTGTATATTTTTATAACTCTTGATGTACGGGATTTAAGAATTACTTTAATTAGTTTACTTTTATTCTGACAGCAGTATATTTCCTTAAACTGATGTACCCTGACAATGCAGTCTATGGAAAGTGAGGTCATGTTTGTTTTAAAATTTGCTATTCATCTCCTTTATGCATGTAAACATGCCATACATTTCATGGAGGTAAACAAATCCTTTTGGCACTTGTGTGTAATGAAAGAGGTAACAGACTTGTTCAGCCTGACCTAGATATTCAATTTTTTATTTACAATAATCATAGTAAAATTAATTTGTATAGTCTTTTTCCCCACCATTAAAGGTGGGCTTAGAGTGTTATTACTAAAAAGAAAAACACACAAACATAAGAATAATAGATGCTGGAATAAGTTAAAATAAGTTTAAGTGTTCTTATCATTATTTACACTCACTCCCTTTCTGCCAGCGTTGGACTTTGAAGTTGATCTTCACAAAGTGAGGATCGGCATAAGGAATGTCTTGAATTTCACGTGTAGGCCAGCAAAAAGGAAAATTTGTCAGAATAGCAAATTTGTTTTAGAGCAACACAGTTAGGTTAAAGAGTAGAGCACAGTCCTGGCACTAAGGAAGTGAAGGTGACAGTAGTAAGCCCCACACACATACAGCAAGATGCAGAATGACACAAACAGATCTAATCACCAGACGACATCGCTGAAGCGCATAGATCCAAAATCTATGCAGCAGCGTATGTGGTTTGTAAATAAAAAATGTAAAATGCATAGTCCACAATGCTAGAATATAATAATAAAGTGTCAGTAAAGCAGGCACAAAATCCAGTACAGGTAGTCCTCGGGTTACGACGGTCTCGAGTAATGTCGTTTCGTGGTTACGACGCTTTATGCGACGCTCATTCCGACTTACAAGGTTTAGCATCGTACACTGTTTATTACTCTTACAGCACTTACAGTACAGTATTTCATTATTAAACGTACTGTACTGCACAATATTTTACTGTACTTATGTCAATTGATAATTATGTAGGGTACTGTGTTAGGATAGGTGTTTGGATAGGCTAAGTGTTTGCAGTACTGTACTGTTATTATGGTACAGTACTGTATGAACATATGATCCGACTTACGTCGAAATTTGGTTTACGACGCCGCGTAAGAATGGATCAACGGACTACCTGTATAGTCAAAAGTCCAAAGCAAGATGGAGAACAGGAGATATCCAATTTTAGAGCTTCAGTCTTTTGTTACAATATAGAGAATCACATTGCATCTATCAATGGCAGAGGTGACATTTAGACAGGAAGTTTTTATTTGTAAACAGA